>JAOSBN010000003.1:2375316-2394526 GCA_027563595.1 Erythroxylum suave
AAACTTCTCCAAGTTTCAGATCTACTGGTGATAGGCAATGGTTGGAGGTATTGTGTTTTATCCATTATGCTTCCGCTAATATTTGTTAATTACTTGCATGTATTTTTTACGTGACTATGTCATGTATGAATGCATACTTGAGCTGCTGTTGTTATGGCGTTGTGTTTTCATTAATACCATTTTCAATAATGTTAAAACCACTCGTGATCGTCAACAGACGTCCCGGTGCCTAGAAAGCGCGCGAGGCCAAGAGGCTTTCCCTCGCATATTCGATCCCAATCGCGCAGCTACTCGTCCTAAGGCCTGTGGTGTTAATTTCCCTTGCAATATCACCGCCAACTTTGATTGCAACAGGTAAGCCCTCATTAAACCCTTTATGTATGTATGATTCTGTAATTACTTAACTAAACATCGTAAGAAGTTCTAGTCATCTAACAATTGTTTCCTTTTATTGTTACAGCATTAAATATTGACGAGCACGTAGAAGACAGAATTCAAGATATGTAGAATTAATATAAGATACCAAAATAATAAGTATTACTGCTTATTATCTTTTTTTTTCCCTTATGTATTGAAATTTAATTGAGTTGTTACTAATTCTAAAAGTCATATATATATATACTATCAGAAATTTAATTGAGTTGTTACTAATTCTAAAAGTCATATATATATATACTATCACAAAAATATATAACAGTTGAAGTTTGTAACGTTTACATTGTGATTTTATTATCACGATTCTATTGTAATCTTTTACCCTTTCTTATTCTATTTTATATGATATTTTATAGAAATACTGATATATGATGATCTGTAAAAAATTATATGGTATAAAAGAATATATGAATTTTTTCATAATAAATTATACAATCTAAACCTATATTTAAAAATTTTGAAAAAATTAACAATTTATGAAAGTATTTATATTATACAGAGAAAAGATAATACAACTATAAAACTTTCAACTCCTTAGCTACATAATTTATATCATCATATTAATTTTTGTGTCCCTATTTCGTCGTTTTTAATGTAGCAATTATATACATTGGATCTCTGATAGCTTAATCACTCTTTACTTTAGAATGAAGTAGTTCCGTCTTCTTCAAACTTAGTTCAGGTTCGAGTCCATTTACAACAAAAGAAATAACAATGATATTCATAAATCAATTGAAAGCCATAGATATATTTGTAAATTGACATAAATCACAAAGTCCCATATGCGGGATTACATGATGATACATGAGAAGAAAAAGGCACTAAACACAGAAAATTAGCTCTAACAATGAGCCAATACAAAGACAGTGTGTTGATGTGTTAACATCGTGAACTTATTACTGTAATGTCAGCGAAGTTTGTTTGTATGAAACTGCACGAGGCTTCCCTCCACCTTATTGCACTCTGCAACATGATCAAGAAACATTTTAGATCAATGCTTGTAATTGATTTCAGGTTCTCAAGATATAGGAATGTGGTTAAAGAACAAAAGGGCAGAAGAGTTTTCTCGTCTACCAACATTCAGATTGAGGATATGATATTATATATATATATATATAAAGAAAAAACGAAAAGATTGAGGATATGATCAGAATACGAACTTGCTGCAGTCAGTGGAGGCACTGATATTATAAGGAATTGGAACACCACATTTACTGGGAAGGGAAGCTGCGTTTTGAGGATTAATTGCAGAGGTGCCCTTGGCAGCGTTCTGCAAGCAGTCGCAAGTCTTCTGGCGATCCTGAGTGTTCACAGCACTATCAACTGTGGCCTTAATTCCATTGCAGCAATCTTTTGAGACTGAACCTCCATTGAGTAAGTAGCTGAGGCATGGAAAAAGATTGTGTGTCACTGAAGCACAGTTTATATCCGCTTTCACATCAGTAACAATCTTAGAGATCACCATGCACCAAACCAACATCCCAAGCAGCTTCATGGAATTAGAAGCCATTGCAGCAATCTCTTTGAGGTGACGAGTTCGGAGTAGTGCAAGGGTCGATCCTTATATAAGTAGAACTAGGGGTGTGTTAAAACAAGAGGCAGAATGTCATACTACTTTAGGAGACAACATGAGGAATAAAGGACTATATAAAATCCAAAATTTAGAATTTGTTGGATGTTAAAAAAAGATACGTCTGCCTTTTCATTCTGCTGCAAAATCACAGGCTCAACAATAATTCTTGTGTAGTCTTGTTAGGATTTTCCTTCTATTTATGTTATCTTCTATCGCAAAAGACTAATAAAAAATGAGTTGCCTTTTGCAGGATTTTTAGATTTGTAGATGAATAAAAAGCACACAGAAGTTTTTACTTAGTTTGATAGCTTAATTGCTATTTACTCCAAGAATCTCACGTAAGTGATTCTACTAGCTTCAATGAAAAGAAAATAGGTTACAAGAGAGACGGAGTGTCTTTTTCAACGCTTGCAAGAGTTCTCTAAGAGGTCGCTAGTATTTCTAATTAAATACTCTGGAAACTCTCTTAACTCTTAATTTAGAAAATTTCAGAGAGTGTAAACTGATTCTAAGTTCAGGTTTTTATATACCAAAATGTAGCCGTCGCGTTCTGTTTGTACATGCCTTCACTACCAAGGAAAGTCCAGTCAAGCCCAGGCCCAAAGCACACTTCATGTGCATTTCACTTGCATCACTTAAAGCCAAGCTCCTCTTCTGTGCTGCGTTTTGCTGTGTCCATTCCTGCTTAATATTCTGTAACCGAACACCCTCAAATATTCGATTTTAATGTTGACAGCTATTAAACAAAAACAAATAAAAAATGCACACACATAAACACATGAACCCTAAATACCCAAATGTTAAAAACGAATCATTGGAGATCAAATCGATGATTTGCGTTGAAAATTGACGGAGAAACGTGAATCACTTACACAAGCTTAATAAGTATAAAGGCTAACCTTATAATTTACTTCCTAAGTTCTTCTATTTTTAAAGATTTAGTTTTGGCCCCTAAATTAATATTTCTTCATCTTAAAGACTTTGTTTGTTTAGTTAATAAAAACCTAATGTGTTATTATACAAAATAGATTAAATTTACATAAATACTTATTAATAATTATTAATATAATTTTTTTTCCCAAGAAACCGACCCTGACTTTTGGTTTTGCAAGTCTTTTGAGTCGTGAATAAAATGTATCGTGCTTTTCCAATAGAAAATTCATCATTACGTATGTGGAATCAGTAATTAGGAGTCGAACCAAATAAAATGGTGATTTTTGTGTGTGATTCTTCCTTCTGCCTTCAAACTCCCACGTTTTTCAATATAAAGCCATCTTTATCGATCCTTGAACTCCCTTCACTACTTCCAATTCCAAACACTGCTCAAAACCCTCAAAAGCTTCCTTCCCAAACATTCAGGAGATAAAATGAATTGTACCAGCAAGGTAGGTTGCTTGGCTCTAGCTTCCATGGCGATCGCCTTAGCAATATCTGTGAAAGCTGACATAGACTGTAGCCAAGTCTTGTCAAGTTTGGAACCATGTCTAAGCTACGTTCAGCCTGGTAGCTCATCACCGCCGTCTTCAGATTGCTGCAATGGAGTTAAAACCATCTTCAGTAATGCAAAATCTACTCCTGACCGCCAGAAGACATGTCAGTGTCTGAAGAGCGCTGCCAATGATTTCCCCGTCATGTTCCATTCCAATCGCGCAGCTACTCTTCCTAAGGCTTGTGGTGTTAATTTCCCATACATTATCACCCCCAACTTTGATTGCAACAGGTAATATGTGTCAGTCCTTTTAATTATCTCCTTCAACTTCTTATTATATCTTAATGTCTAATCATCACTTTGAAGTTCCTAATCGTGGAAAAACCATCTCTCTCTTATTACAGCATTAAGTACTAAGACGGACATGGGAGATGAAGAATGTCTATTGCTCTTCTTATCATCGTCAAAACATGTCAGTCTTAAGTATTTCCTTCTTAATGTTTCTGAAGGTCTGAAGGTTATCTGAATATTTGTTCCTAAGTTAAGTGTAATATTGCAAGAATAACGGCAACTGCTTGTGTTGCTTCCGTGATTTTTAATGAGTTCCTGTATACTTGGTTCACGTGCCTCTTTTATACTGTCTTTTTATTTTAATATTTCTTCATTCCAATATAGCATTTTGGGCACCAAAATTTCTTAGTTTAGCAAAAATCATACCTAATTTCCTGAAAAAAATAATCGATCTAATTATTTCATTTTAAAGACAAATAAAAATGTGTGTTAATTAATTTGTACTAGCCTATATTTAATTATCAAAATAATAATATCAATAAACATGAAGTAATTTATTAATATAGTTATAAATAATAGATTTCTAAGCCTTAAAGTGTATAATAAAATAAACATTGCATAGAGGGAACCCATACTTTCAGAATTATGAGTTATGACACTACCCAATCCAATCATGCCCATACTTTTTTAGGTGCGTGTGACACCTCAAAGACAAAGCAGGATATGCATATATTTATTAGACTTTAAATTTTGTTAAATAACAAAGCAGGATATGCATCCAAAGGCTGTAGATGGTAGAAAGAAAGGCGCCTTAATAGATGATAGCATTAGGATAACCCTTTCGAGAGTATCTAATAGCCCAAGCAAAAACGTGGTCTCAAGAATAAGGAAAGCCTATTCCCTGTAACAAATGTAGGATGTTACTCCAGACCACTTTTGAGCATGAGCACAAGAAAAAGAGGTGATCACGGTTGTCTTCAGCTTCCAATTTACACAAAGAGTAAGTAGTATCAACATTTCTATGTAAACGACGTTTAGTCTTGAGTCTATTGATGATAGCAAGCTATGATATAAAGGACGCCTTAGAAGGAATAAAATTATCCCATAAAAGAGAAGACCAAGGTACCTTAGTTAATTCCTGAGTATGTAGTAGATGATAAGACTTGTTGGTAAATCACCCACAAGTTTTCAACTTTCACAAGATGACATCATCTCGTAGCACATCGGGAATAAAAGGTAAAATGGTAGCCAGATATTGAAATCTCTGAAAGTACCTTACCATTGGCCATTACACAGAAGGGAAGATCTCAGATTCAGAGAAATTCTACTACTCAAATGTTGAATACAAGGATATGTGAAATAAATGGACTGTAGTCTACCCAGTCGTCAAACCAAAATCAAGTTTGACTTCCATTACCGATCTGGTGCTTAATGCAAGGATAAATTGTGTCACGCATACGCAACGTTTAGATCAGAATCTAAGAAAATTCTTTCCTAATGCCAACTTGCCAAAAGTTACTATTGTGGAAGTGGTACTCACGAAGCCATTTAACCCATAACGCAATATGATCAGTATACAACTTCTAGAGTCTCTTACACATTAAGACTTTTTGAGTAGAGTCAATAGACTTGATACCCAAACCTCCAAAACCTTAGGGGTTACCACCTCACTCCATTTAACTTTAGCATTTGTAGCTTTGTCGGAACTCTCGCACTAAAGAAAAGCTTTTAGGATTCTGTCTATATCCTTTAGGACTCCCTTGGGTAAAGCTATAGGGGTTACCCAATATAAATGCAAGCTACTCAAGACAGAAATAATCAGAATAAGTCTAGTAGCAAAAGATAGGCACCTATTTTGCCAAGCTTGCATCTTTTTTGTAATTTTTTCAGGCAAAGGTAGATACTCTAATTGAGATGGTTTAGAAGAGGAGATAGGGACACCCAAATAATTGTATGTGCCAGGGTGAGAATAATATCTTCTTAAGAGTTGCATAAAGTTCTATCATGTTTTTATATCTTTTTAAATCAATTCAATATAATATTCTTATTAGATTTATGATTAAAAAACTAAATAATATTTAATGGTAACACTAATTAAATAAAATCACAAACTTATCATCAAATTCTCTTATTTGTGTTCAATATCAGTTCTTGATGTATTCTTATAAAATATGTTCAATTTTTTGTTTTCTTATTTTTTTGAATAATCTCATCGTGACGTTATTAGTTGTTATGTATAAAATAATGAACATTTATCAAATTTCACCATAACAATTAATTAATTTTACATTTTCAACAATCAATTTGAATCTCGAACATAATTAATAAGCATTTCTAAAATTATTTCAAAAATATTAAATTTCCTCAAATCATAAACATAATTTCAAAATTTTGGGATATTATACAAGTTTATAAATTCATCTTTCCACTAATTAGATTTATGGTTACGTTGTATTGAATCTCTCCGGACACTACTGTTAGGATATTTATTATGTCCTATTATTTTAAATTTGACATTTTTAATTATTGGATACTTAGATAATAAAAAAATATAAATTAAGAAGTCTTACTTGAATTGGCTTCTTAGAGTTGTTGTGCAAATAGAACTTTATATTGGATGAAGATTTACGTGGATTACATTTCTTATGGAGATTGTGTGAGACCTACGATTGGGGGCTTCGGTGTGCAGTGTGAGTGCTTTGATTGGAATGTGCATGTATTGAAGTTAAGTGTGCACAATCCATATTGTGCGTGGGAGTGAAGACCTCTTGGTGATGTTGGGAACATCCTTGGTGAATTAGAAAACTTGCGTTGAGAGGTCTATGGGCGTGTAACAGTAAATATCTTGACAAAGTTATTTTCGAATGTGCGTAGTTGGTTTAATGATGAACTGATTTCGGGTGTGAGATATCTTAGTGTGTTGATTGATGGGTTGTTATTGTAGCTGTGAGTGTACCATAAAGTTGCGTTGACATTTGGATGTGGGCTACATTTATGTATTTTTTGGTGGTGTGTTCTTTGCTTGATTGATAGAAATTAAAGATGTGCAGTGTGTGTTTTCTGATTGGGAGATTCACAGTTCTATATTAATCATGTGGGGGTTGCTCAAGCTTGATAGTCATCCTTGTAGAGTGGCTCACAGTTGGATTGATTGGTGTGTTGCATGTGACTTCTATCGTGAGTTGTTTGATGACTGTGCAACTGTAACTTTGTTTTGCGTTTTGTGTGAATCAACCTATAATGTGGGAACAACTTTTAGATCTCTTTTTGGAGTAGCTAAACCCATAGAGAAGTTGTTTTGTTTGACTTTTAACTCTGTTAAGATATTGTTATTAATTTTTTAAACACTTGAGTTGTTTATTTATTGTCTTTCAATTAATAGATTGTTGACATAAGTTGGTCATGTTATTGGGGATGAAAATCTTTTACGGGAAGTGAGGTTGAGAGATAGTGTCAAGGGTTGAGTGATGTCGGCTCAGCAAAGCCTTGGATAAATCTATTATACTTCGGTGAAAGTATTAATTTAGGTGAGAGCCCCGCAGATGTAGGCAAGGTGTGTCGATTGCGTTATTAAATTTTTGGTGTTATTTGTTATTTCACTTTTGATTGTTTTGTTTTTATTTGTGCCAGAGACAACTATGATAAAATTGGAAAGTTTGTGAAACTACAACCTCCTACGGTTGCGAAACTACAACCTCCTATGGTTTTTCAACTACATCTTAACGTAATTTCTATCGAGACGTGATTGTTATTATTGTTACAAATTTTATTATACTAACTAGTTACATTTGATGTAATAAATAGTTGCTTAAAATAATTTTTGATGTCAAATAATTACATCATGAGGAGGTTTTATATCCCTACTTGAAACAGTTTCACAAGAAATTTCGGTTTCAATTTAAAAAACACAAGTAATGTTATTATATCCTCCTAAAAAATAAAAATCGACTTTAGATGCATATGAAGTAAGAATATATACTTCAAAATTTGACCAAACGTTCAAAAGTACTTTTGGATTAATTTTAGCATCAACATAGACGAAATCTTTAAACAAAATTGTCTAGTTATGAAGTTTATGCTAGTGTTAAAAGACATGAAGGAAAGATAATCAGAGGCATCACCGTCAAACCTTATGATCCCAGAGTTGGATAAAAATACTGTTTACATTTTGTGTAGAAATACACGCAATGTCTGAACACAAAATGGAATCTACCACGCTTTAAACTCAAATTCATGACTCTTCAACATTTTTCTCCAGAATACGATCTAAAAGTAGTAGAAACTTGAATTTAACGAGTGAAATAGACAAGCCGAAGCATCATATCAAGCTGTCAGCCAGTCCCAGGCAGCAAGAAATGAATGTTGGTGTCTTAAGCCTCCCAAGTTTTTTCTATATAAGCACCTCTATTTCAGCTACTCCAATTCCAATTTCCAAACACTGAAAAGATCAAGGCTATATTGCTCCAAGTTTCAGGAAACTAATGGCTAACGTTAAGTTGGTTTGCTTGTCTATAGCTTGCATGGCAGTAATTATATCTGTTCTCGTGAGAGCTGACGTAAACTGTAACCAAATGCTTTTTTCTATGCAACCATGTCTCAGTTACGTCCAAGGTGATGGCACGACGCCATCTACAGGTTGCTGCAACCGAGTGAATACTGTCTTCAATAACGCTAATACCACCACTGATCGCCAACAGACATGTCAGTGCTTGCAGGAGGCTGCTAAGGAATTCCCTGGTTCGTTTGATCCTAAACGAGTAGCTGCTCTTCCTCGTGCCTGTGGTCTTAACCTCCCTTACAATCTCACCACCTCCACTAACTGCAAGAGGTGTGCTTGATCGTTCGTATGATCATTTATAATCTTTCAGGCATTTTCGTTGATCTGATTGTTTAATTAATCATTCATTATTTGAAGTTCTGAATCATTGAAAAATGTTTTCTTGTTCCGATTTCAGCATTAAATGAAGTGTGGACTCTGGAGGTGATCGACTTCCCATCCCATGCCGTACTTTAACAGATTTCCAATAAAGTGTTTTGGATTTTTATTTCATTTATGTTCGTAATATTATGAAAAGGTAACAAGAAGAACCTTCTTTTTAATCATGTCATGGCGTTAGGCTTCTTTTTCTGTTGAAGCTATCCCCTCCCTACAAGAGAGGGAAAAAAAAAAGTACCTTTAACGACGAAGGGTTACATTAATGATAACAACCTACCCGTTTCACAAGCTTCAAGCTCCCGTTGGTATCTGTTTTGCGAGAGTTTGAAAAAGAATATAACGTACACAATTTTTTATATTTTTATTAAAAAACTATTTTTATTCCTTAAATATGTAATTTTATTATCAAAAAAACAATTGGTAAAGTAATTTAAGACTCGTCCTTTACATAAATTAAAAATTTTCAATAATACCAAAGTATTGTAGGAGTGAAATAAGACATTTAAAATATAATGTATTATATTCGTTGAGTATTACTCTTTTTTTAATTAATGGATGACTTAGATTTAACTATTTTAAGTTTTAAATTCAAAATTGAACTTTTTAAAGACTTAAATTTAAGTTTGATTAATTTTAAATTAATGTAATAGACCTATAATAATTCCATCTTCACGTACATTTGTTATATGCCCACATTTTAAGGTTTTTAAAACTATGGGAATAAAAAATTCCAATTTTATTAAAATTTTTAATCATGATAAAGTATTTGTACTTTCCAATAATATAAAAAATTGTTTAAATGAAAAATGTAAGTAATGATAGTCACGCTGAAAATGCCTTTTTTTTTTTGAGGTGGAGGACCTGGGACACAATTTCCAATATTGACAATTTTTTTATCCAAACTCATGTAGTCTGAACTAAATTTCGTAGGTATTCACACACAATTTCAAGTATAAGCTATCTTAGGTTCTTAACAAAAAAAATGATTTTTAAATTTATGATCATCATAAAAAGAATGTTAGCATATTCTATAATTATATATATATATATAAGAAGTTCACAATATTATTTATCAATTGTCTCACTTTTTAAAAATAAAATAAACGATAAATATCAAGAAAAATAACTAATTAAATATAAATAAAAGAATTTATAGATTGAAATGCAAAGGTTTCAAATAGATAAAAACCTTTTTAACTTTAGTATTTGAATCTCGATGGATAAAGCCTTATAAAGCTCTGTTTAAATTATAGTGATCGGGTTGGAGTCGTCAAAATTAATTTTGATTATTTAAACTCTTATAATAGTCATAGAATTAGGTCGAATATTCAGAGAACAAACAGTTAACTTCTTAATTTCAATTGTCCAAACAAATTGGTGGTTTATAATTAATTAATTAAAATTAACAAAGAATCAAAATAATTAATTGAAAATAACGAGTGAGAAATTTAAATTAACTCTATTTCAAGAGAATAATCTCATCCAATTATAACATTAAATCTAAAAAGAATAATTTTCAAAATTTAAACAGTTAGTCCGAAACTCAATAGAATACTTAAAATAAGTCTCAAAATTTTCTAAATTAATTCGTTCAAATCCATCATTCAAATCAAAACTTATGGTCTGGTATGACAGCTTTTCATATCAATTAAATGATAGCAATAAACTTAATAAAAAACTAAATCCTGAATTAAATAATTGAGATAACTACAACTATTTAATTTAATTTTTTTGTTTCTCAAAAGCTAAATATAAAATTTCATAAATAACTTTTTTGCTACTTTTACTAATCATTCATAAGAGCTATTGATTACCAAATTCATAAATAACTATAGAATAATCAATATCAATTAATTTGTTATATCAATCTATATTAATTACTCATAAAATAAAAGAACATAAAACAAGAATTACTGGAATTAAAATAAAAATATAGGTTTAGAACAAAACCTCAAAAATTAAAATATTCAGATTTAGCCATATAGCTAGTGTTTCAACACCAAAAGTAGATGAAAAGATGAAAGATTAACCAATAATACAAAGAAAAAAAATGAAAAGAGAGTTACGGAGAAGTGAACGAAGTGCTTTCATCTTTTTTTTAACCTAAAAACTAACTTCGTTCTATCTTGCGAAGATTCTCTTCTAAACAAATTCAAGTCCTTATATAATAAGATTAAGAGTAAATCTTCTAATTGAATTGAAACTCTTGATTTGAATTTAGAAGTGATCAACAATTTTTTAACTTTTTCTAAAATTTGTAATTTTCAGAAATAATACTATAATTTGATCCAATTTTGTAATCTTTTAAAATAAAATGAATATTAATTTCGCCATTTAAAAACTAAAATTAATCTAAAACAAAAAAGATAGCTAGGTTCAATTATCAGGACCAAATAACATTTTGTCATGTAGTGATTAATGGTTAAGTTACTGTTTCACTGTTAGTAGCTATCCATTTTTTTTCTTAAACAACAAGATTATTTATTTAAATATGTGATTTATAAATTATTTATATATATTTTAAATTTATTTAATATACATTTAAATGATAAGAACAATAAGTTCTTTCTTCAACAAAAATTTGAATTCACTTATATATTAAATTAGTTGCATTAGAATATTGAATATGGTCTATTGAATAATTATTAAAAGATCGAATTAGTCTAATTAGTTCAATCACAAAAATATTAAGCCATTCAATTTTTAGTTTGATTTTTAACTTTTCAATTTAATTTATCTATATAATATTTGTTATTAAAAACTAATGGTCATAAATTATTATTATTCTTGTACACAAATAATGCTAATTCATCTGGCATCTTTTGTCTCTTCTTACCTTTTGATAATATTAGAAAAAGGAAAAAGTCTTTTAATCATTAACATTATAAACAATCATATATATTATTTTTATAAAATAAATTTATTAATTTTTCAATTAAATTATTCAAAAAGAAAATGATAAATATTGGTAATCATACTAAATGAAGAAAGTTTGATAGCTATTATTTACCTAGTAAACATATTATTTTTAATAATACTCTATCTTATTGTAAAATTTAAAATTAAACTTGAGTATAGACATGAATATTATCATTTTCTTTCCTCTTTTGGTTCAAAATAAAAAAATTATATTTTAGTTCCAAAATTTAGGTAATGAATTTCTTGTAATCCTTTTAAGGTATTCTATTTCTTAGTTAAACAAAGTCTTCAAATTGAAAGTAATTTTAATTTAATGACCATCTTAAAATAACTTAAGGGACCAAAGCGAAATCTTTCGAAATAGAGGAGCTTAGGAAACAAATTGTAAGTTTAGCCTTTATACTTATCAGACAATTTAAGAATTATCGATGAGCCTGTGATTTTGCAGCAGAGAATAAAAAGGCAGAAGTTTCTTTTTTTAATATCCAACAAATCCTAAATTTGAGATTGTATATATTTGTTTATTCATAATGTCTTCTCCTAAAATAGTGATATTCTGCCTCTTGCCTTAACATACCAGTAGTTCTACTTGAAAAATCGAAGGGAGTTAATTATTACGCAACTTTCTGCAAACTTTTTTACCGTTAATAAAATAAAACAAGCAAAATCGAAATAATAAAGAAACATAAAAAATTTGGTAACGCAATTCGACACTTCTTGCCTACGTCTGCGGCCCCCCCACCTAGCTTAATCACTTTCACTGAAGTACAATAGAATTAGTCAAGGCTTTACTGAGCCGATACCACTCAACTCTTGACACTATCTCTCAACCTCACTTCCCGTGAAAGATTTTCACATCTAATAGTATGACCGCCTCGTACTAACCTCGACAGAGGATTGCCTAACTACTTTCACTCAAAACAACAATAAATAAAAATAACTCAAGTATTTAATCAACTGAAAAATTAAATAACAAAAATACTTGAGATAAGGAAAACTTCCCTATGAATTTAGCTTCTTAAAATAACCCAGCTGAAGACCTTCTCCACAATTGATTCGTTCTTCACAAGAATAAGTCACGGTGTAGCTTCAAGTAATAACTAGTCCCCACATCACTGAAGATTATATTCACCTCGCTGACCAAACAACTTCACCATACTTCATATATCAAAATACATTAATCAGCTATGTTAATTAACATACGCAGCAACTAGTATTTTTCTCCAAAGGCACATGAATCATCCAACTTCAAAAACTCACGCACCTCCGTTTTTATGTTGCTGTAGAGATTGCCCTACCTTTTTTTTTTCACTTATGTGTTTTTGTAATCTTTTATATGAATCAAGTATGTGGAAAACCCATCCAATAGAAATCCACGTGGGCTACTTCAACTTTTTGCAAAACCACAAGTCACAGTATTCAACTACAACTCCACCGAATATGCATCCAGCCAATACATCTGATTTTTTGATCCGCAACGAACGTTCCTTTATTTTTAATCCTCACGTGACCTATACTTGAGCAGTAACGTACAAACCCATAAGGTTTGTTCCAAGTGACCTCTTATTGATAGACTTCAATTAAAATCCAATCTCTAGATGCATGTTTTGGATAGACTTCAATTAAAATACAATTTGCACATCTGTTACATATCCACGTGTATGATTTGAACTTCTATTAAAACACAATCTCCACCCATATGGTTCTTTCAATTGGTATCAAAGCATGGTCACTGAATTAGAAATTGGTACAACAAGTTGGTGCAGATCCTTGTTTCACAATTATGGCTATAAGAGAAAGGGCATCAAGCATCAGGTTACTGTTGTTAAATGGTTCAAATTATCCTACGTGGAAATCACAGATGAGAGTATTCATTCAGGCGCAAGAAATAAACGCATGGAACTGGATTTTAAATAACTAGACACATCCTGTGACGACTGATGAAATTGGAGAAGTAGTGTTTAAAGATGCATATGAGTGTAAAAGGGTTGAAAAAGAGAGAGAGCTTGTAAATTCTCAAGCCTTACACGCCATCTTCCGTGTAGTTGAAGAAGGTCGCTTTACTATGATATGCGCTTATGAATCAGTGGAAGAAGCCTCAAACACTTTATATACTATACATGAGCTCAAACACTTTATATACTATACATGAAGGATCAAAATCTGTGATAACCTTGAAATGTCAAATGTTGGCTATGAGATTTGAAGAGCTGAGGATGGAAGAAAGTGAAACTATTAGAGACTTTTATGAGATACTACGTGACATAGCAAACCAAACACATCAACTTGGGAAGAAGTACTCTAACCTGAAACTGTTTAAGAAGACATTGGGATTATTGTCTTCGAGGATTATACCAAAAATTGCGCCATCGAAGAAGCCTATAATATTACTGAATTGTCTTTGGATAAGGTACTTGGGGTAAGTTGAAATGAATTTGTTGAGGGATAATTGAGAGAAGAGCAAAGGATCGACATTGCAAGCCGAGATTGGTAAAGTCATGAATGACTTCGAAGATGAATCCAACGAGAATGAGGATATAGATTTATTAACAAGAGATTTTAGCAAGTGGATAAAGAAAGTTAAGAAGGATAGATCTGATTTTAGGCAAAACGGTGAGAGCTCATCAAATAGTAATTTCAAAAAATAAGGGAAAACTCAAAAGGGTGAAAGAAAAGTGAAGAAATTTATTGTCACGAGTGTCAAGGCTTCAGACATGTGCAAGCGAAATGTACTAACACCTTGAAGAAGAGAAAAGGGAAGTCCTATACAAGCACTTGGAGTGAAAATGAATCAAGAAGTGAGTATGGTAGTGAAGAAGAAGCTATGAATAGTGTTGTGTTAGTTGCTTTATACAGCAAAAGTCTAGTTACTTGCTTTACAACAACCAAGAAGGAAGTAATCGATGACGAAAATGTGAGTAAATCAAAAAATTTAGGGAAAAATGCAAAAGAATCAACTCAAAGCTCAATATCAGCTTATGACAATGATGATAGTGCTTTAGATGATGAAAAGGAAGGTATTTATAAAGCCTTGTGAGTTAAGGTATGCTAAATAGGTCCAAACACGTAAGAAAAATGAGAAGTTGAAGGAGGAAAACTCTTCTATAAAGAACATCTTTCAAGATCTTTAGACGAAGATGTTATCTATAATAGATGAGCTTAATAAAATAAAGTTGAATCTGGTCAGTACAAAAAAGGGAATAACAATGTTAAATGGATATATCGAAAGCTAGAAAAGTTGTTGGAATTAGTAAGACTAAAGGAGACCTTCAATGCATTGGCTATAGAGGTGAATGGTCCACGTCAAATGATGAGAAAATTGGTACGACCAGATCTGTCCAAGGAGAAATCTTAAAGAAAAATCGGAGGGTTATACCTATATGTTGCGTTTGTTAAGTAATTGGACACATAAGACCGAAATGTTACAAGTTATTACAAAATGATGTTTCAAAGGGGTCAAAACCGAAAATCTAGATACCCTTCATTAAATGTCCAGGAGCAACCCATATTATCGAAGCTCTCTTGGGTTAGAAAGGGTCAAGTATAAGCATAAAGATGTAGTGAAGGAAAAACAAGAAATTCTCCAAGTTCACAATTTGTTACTGCTTTTGAAGACACTGTTTAAACTAAGGATAAGTCAGTTACTTCAAATGAAGAAATCAATCAGATAGTTGATGATTGAGATAATGTGATGAGGAATAAGGCCAGGTTTGAATTTCTTCGAAGGGCATAGGGAATATGTGCTTTACCTTTTTGAAGTATAGTTTGATGTTATTTATTAAAAAACAAAAAACAAAATAAAAACAAAAAAAGGTTTGAAGGAGTTATCGTTTAGGCTTTCTGAGTTTTTATATATGGGTTTTCTAAGGTTCAGTTAATAGATGTGTACATGAGGCTATGCTTGATGATGGTGTTTATGAATTTGATCAGTCTTACGAAGATGGAATTGAAGTGAGCAATGATATATTGGCATATGTATTAACTGGTAGTCAATTGTCATCTTCGCTTTCTACTATTGCACTATGTCCTTATGATTCTTCCACTGCACCTACTACTGATTATTGTACTTCTTTATTTGCTGAGATTGATCGCATTAAAGACATTTTTGTTTTGACATTGTTTTGTCCCAAGAGGGAGATATCAGATTGTTTTTTGTGACTATTTAACTCAGGGGGAGATTTTAAGCTATCTCTGCGACTATTAGTCTTGCTTTTTAACATCTTTTTGTCCTAAATGGGAGAAATTTGGATAATTAGTCATTATTATTTCTTTGGATGTTTCTTGAACTTGAAGAATTTGATGGACGTTCTTTGGAACTTGATGATAGATTAAGAGGGAGTTCTTTCTTATGTGGATTATGTATCCAATTATCTTCTTTTAGGGGGAGCTTTGACTATGTGATAAATAATGCAAAAAAGGGGAGATTGTTAAGATACATGTTATGTATCTTGTTATTAATCTTGAAATTATTTGGTATTTGGATTTGATTAGCTTCAAATCCTAATTGAGATGGGATTTGATAATAATTATCTTCTGTTTAATTTGATTATAGGCTATCTCGGATAAGATTGGTAGTTGATTGAATGGAGAAAGAAATCTATTTGGTAAAAAATCGTTGAGTATTACGTAAAAGCATAGCCGAATGGGTCTTTTACCAAAACATTTCTTCTTGGTCTTGTGTGGATGATGTTGTTGTAAAATTTTGGAGGACATTGTGAGATTGCTAAAGATCACCTTGTGTGTGTGACTCCAAGTAAGGACTCTTAGCTTGCGAGTAAGGACTCTTAGCTTGTGTCTAGACTCCTTACGTGGGTGTAACGACTCTTGACTTGCGTCTGGACTCCTTATGTGGGTGTAGGCTGAAGCATAGAGCGAGTAAGGTGCAGATTTTATGATGCTTTATGCGTGACTCTTCTTTGGGGTTGCGTGGTTGATGATTTTTTATAGTGTCATGTGTTTGCTGGTTTTGCAAAATATCAATAGCTATTGTACTTGTAAGTTGGCGTGATCTGGTTGGTTGATTAGTGAATAAGAATGTTGCACTTTTCTAAGGTTATATTGTCTTGAATGTATGCGTGCATCATTTCTCTTCTGGACTGCGGTTTGTATCTTGATGGATTTTTCTAATATATATGTTATGAAGATATTCACAATTTCTCCATCAACTCACAACACATATTCATCAATCTGACACAAATTAGGGATTTAGGGTTAGGTGTTTGTGAAGGTATGAGTTGTGTCTGAAAGAAATCAAAGAAGAGATGCAATTTGACTAAGGCATTAGTTCAAGACAAAAGTGAGACACGAAGATTAGTGAAACAAGTGAAAGGCATGTGAGAAGCACACGTGAGAAGCCTAAGCAGAAGAAATAAAGGCGTGGACTTATAAACATAATGCATGTAACTTCATCAGTAGTCTATAAATACATTTAATCAGAGTCACATACACACATGCAAAAATCATTTTTCTGATTCAATAAAGAAAGTGAGTTTGAGAGTTGCTAGAGTACTTATTGATGAGTACTAGGGATTTTAAGAGAACTCTTGCAAGTGTTTTACTTATTGATGAGTACTAGGGAGTTTAAGAGAACTCTTGTAAGTGTTTTAGAAACACTCTGTCTCTTGTAATCATTCTTTCATTGAAGCTGGTAGAACTACCATCGTGAGATCCTTGGATATAGATAGCATTTAAGCTATTAAACTAAGTAAATTTTGTGTTCTTTACTTTCTATTACTCGTTAATTCTACAAAATCAAATTAAGCGTAATCAATATTTTGTGATAAAAGCAAACATAAAGATAGAAAGTTCCCAACATCAGTGGTATCAGAGCAAACTCACAACATTCTGAGCATTCAAGCATTCAAGACTCATCAAGAAGGTGAAGGAAATATCAAACAAGTAAGCCTAAATCTTCATACCATTTTTTCTGATCTATCTGTTTCAGTCAAGACACTATCAAGAAATCTATTTTCTTGTCTTCTTTTAAACTTCATAACAAAAAGGTGGGCAAAGAAATGGATGTGTTTACTAGTAAAGAAGATTTTACAATTTGGAAACTTCAAATGCAAGCTTTACTTGAATCTTATGATTGTTATGGTGCAATTGAAGAACAATATGATACAGAGACAGATCTTGTTAAGAATTTGAAGTTTCAAAGACTTGCACATGGCAAGTTAATGCTTTATTTATCACCTACTATGAGAAGGAAAGTGGAGAATTTTAATACTGCAAAGAAATTGTGGATGAAGCTTGATGAACTCTATGCTAAAAGATGTTTGCCTAACAAGATGACTCTGTTGCATAACCTGACCAACTATAAAATGAATACTACTATTTCTCTTGTTGATAATTTGGATTACTTCTTTAAAGTGGTGCAAGATTTAAAAGCTACAGGTGAAAAAAGGCTTACCATCAGACTTCAATGCCTTCAAGAAGGTGATTAAGCATGCCAGGGGAGAATCACTCAATATCAAGAGGGGTGCTGGACTCACTAATGAGGAAATCGTGAATAACAATCCATTTAAGAAGGATCCAGAAGTCATGATAAATAATAATACACAAGAAAAGAAGCATCAGCAAAAGAACAGTAAGAAGGGAAATTGGTAGAAAGGGAATGACAGAGATAAGTAGTGTAAAGATAATACGGAAAAGAAGAAAAAGACTAAAGGTAAGAAGTGCTTCCACTGTGACAAGGAGGGGCATTTTCCCAGAGATTGCAAAAAGAAAAAAAGAGACAAGGTTGCATAAGGTGGATATGCTAGAAATGTGGAGAAATATGAAGAATCTAGTGGTGATGAGCTGCTGGCAGTTACAGAAGAGAGTGAAGATCTCAGCAGAGAGTGGATTTTTAACTCAGGTTGTATAATGCATGTCACTCCTCACAAAGATTGGTTCACCACACTCGAACTAGTTAATGCCAAAGTGAAGACAGTAGACTCAGGATAACAATAGGTTGAAGGTATTGGAAATATCTCTATCAATATGTTTGATGGAAAGAAAAGAACCTTAACCAATGCTAGATTTGTGCCCGGAGTAAGGATAAATCTCATATCTGAAAGCATATTTTATAAGCAAGGTTTTCATATTAGATCTAAGGATGGACTTAGAGAAATTCTAAAGGATGAAAGAGTGATTATAAGAGGAGTTGAAAGGGGTGGGTTCTACTATGTGATAGGCACTACTAAAGTAAACCTAACCACTAGAAATAGAGAGGCAGATTCAACTAAGCAATGGCACACAAGATTGGGACTTGTAGGGAAAAACAGTTTGATGCATCTTTCTAAACAGGGACTAATTCTGGAAAAAGATATAAGGAAAAGGAAATTCTGTGAATCATGTGTACTAGGGATGGCAATTTCGGTTCGGCTTGGCCTAGCTCGTGTTTTGGCCCGGGTTGGCCAGGCCATGGGCGGGCCAAGAGGCGACGTCGACTTTGTAGTGCCCCCTTATCGTAGAGTACCCACCGGAACACCCCTAGGTCATTTCGGTACATATTCTACGATAAGAGAGAACTACAGAAAAACAACTCTAAACTCCACATGGCATCCCAATAATAAAACAGTAATATGAAATTGAAACTTTTTAAAACCAAACTGTGTTCCATTTCATTTCATCCAACTCAACAATT
>JAOSBN010000003.1:2396087-2413595 GCA_027563595.1 Erythroxylum suave
CCTTCTTTTCTTCCTTATCTTCACTGACATAGCTAATTCCTCCACCATCTTCAATATTTCAGGCTGCACAAAACAATACAATTCAACGAAAATCATATATGAAGTGTTTCTGTTCTTAAGTTTGTTGGTGCAAGCGCAGAGAAGAATGCTCAATCTATCATTGAAATCTTCTCAGGATAGGAAATCTCTTCACGGGAATCTTTGTGATTCACAAATTTTGAATTCAAACTTTAATATCTTACTAATCCCAGAACGTTGGCTATAAATAGCCACGCAAATAACACCTTAAACGTAAAAATTGCAACTAACATAAATTTAGGAAACTAAAAAAAAACTGAAATGCATAATCTTACGAAAAAAAAAACAGAATGCAAAAAGACTGAAATGCGTAATCTTAGGGGAAAAAAAGAGAATGTGAATTTCTCTTCAATGCTGCTCTACATTTCCACTGACAGATCCTTATCCTCTTATTGACTTGGTCCTCCCACGCAATTCTCAACTTGCATCAATTTCGTCCCCCCTGGAAGAACTTGCCTCCAGCAAGTTTTCATGGCAGGTAATCATCTAATATAGCGGGGTTTAAATGAAGAATCTTATCAATATGGAGCAGATAACGGTTTATTCTTCCAATGAACTAAAAATTTGTGTTATCCTCCCCGTCTTGTTGAAATGAATTGATGGTCTTGGATAGAATATATCTCACCATGCACTGGTGCTACAGTTGGTAGTCAGATTGCTGGTTCTAGTGTTGCTTCAGCTGTGACTTCTTCTCCCCTGAATTTTGTTAAATCTTCTACACATTCAAACTAGGGTTGATATGGTAATCTTGGGGAAGATCAATCACATATGAATTATTGCCAAGTTTTTTAAGAACTAGGTAAGATCCTGCCCTTCGAGCATGAAGTTTACTGAAGCTTCCTGGTGGAAAAAGGCTTTGCCTGAAGTCAATTTTTTCATATTGATTCGACTAGCATACTCTTCTGTTCGTAATGCAATTCGCTGCCAAACATCTTCATGCATGGAGGACATATATTTTGAAAAGTTGAGGGCAGCTTCACTGGCCCGAAGAGGCAAAAGTAAAAGGCTAACATCCAGTGGTGTCTTTAGACTTAAACCATAGACTATTTCAAATGGTGATTTCTTAGTAGTACAATTGGTGGAATTGTTGAATGCAAATTCAACTTGTGGTAGGACTAAATCCAAGCTAGTTGTATGATCTTGGATTAAACATCTGAGCAAATTTCCCAAACCATGATTTGTAACCTCCGTTTGACAATCGGTTTATGGGTGGAATGCACATGAGAAGGACAACTTCATTCCCATTTTCGCTCACAATGTTTTCCAAAAATAGCTAACAAACTTCACATCACGGTCGGAAACTATAGTAGCTAGAAGGCCATTTAATCTGATTATTTCCTTAAAAAATAAAGTTGCAATTTGTGATGCATCATAAGTCGGCATGGCACAAAATGGGTCATTTTCGAAAATCGATCAACAACCACCATCACTAAGTCATTGCTGCGAATTGTTTTTGGAAGACCCAACACAAAGTCCATACTTATGTCAACCCATGGATGATAGGGCAATTGGCAAAGGAGTATAAAGTCTTGTATTTTGCTTGAACCCCTTGTTTAATTGGCATACTCGGCATCGATCAATGATTTTATGCACATCTTCGCGCATTCTGGGCCAATAAAAATGGTCGGCAAAAATTGCAAGAGTTTTTTCATGGCCTCCTACAAGCCCTCCATCATGTAACTCGTTGATGATAAGTTCTCTTATGGACCCAATCGATACACAAATACAGGACTGTTTGGTGAGGAAGCCCTTCCGAATTGCAAAATTACGCACCGTAGATTTGGGATCAATTTGGAGAATATTCCATACTGTCTGGAAGTCCAGATTAGTTGCATATTGGTCCTTCATAGCCTCGAATCTTGTAGTGTTTATTGAAAAAATGGTCTTCGACAAAGAGCATCTGCAACTTTGTTCGTCTCTCCCGTAGTATGCTTGATAATAAAATCAAACGGTCGGAAATAATCAAACCAACAAGCTTGTTTCGCATTCAACCAATTTTGAGATTGAAGCTGCTTGAGTGAGTCGTGGTCAGTGACCAATATAAACTCATGGTGAATAAGATATGGTCCCCAGTGCTTCAATGTTTGGACAAATGCATAGAATTCCATATCATAAGATGAATATTTTCAGCGAGATTCATTTAGCTATTCACTAAAGAAGGCCATGGGATGTCCTTCTTGGCTGAGAACCCCAAATTCCGACATGAGAGGCATCGCAAGCCACTTCAAAAATCTTAGAGAAATCCGGTAGCTTGAGTACAGGTGCAATAGACATTTTATTTTTTATTTCTGCAAATGATTAGGCTACCGTAGGTGTCCATTGGAAAGTTTTGGCTTTTAAACATTCAATTATTGGAGCCATGATAGTGTTGAACCTTTGAATAAATTGCCTATAGAAAGTTGCAAGCCCATGGAAACTTCGAACATCAAAAAATGATTGAGGCATTGGCCAGTCTAGTATCACTTTCACCTTTGATGGATCGACTTCAACCCTTTGCGTGATAAATCCCAAAAAATTGGCATGGGACTTGAGGAAAGAACACTTGCTATGGTTGATGAAGAGTTGTTCTTTTTGTAGCATGTCTAACACTTATCAGAGGTGAGTGAAATGTTCGGGTATTGTGTGACTAAAAATGAGAATGTCATCAAAATAGACAACCACAAATTTATTAAGGAAGGGTTTAAGTACTTGTGTCATCACTTGCATCAAGGTGCTTGTCGCATTGGTCAGACCAAAAGGCATCATAAGCCATTCATAAAGACCCTCTTTTGTCTCGTCTTCCATTCGTCTGCGGAACGAAGTCGAATTTGATGATAACCACTCCTTAAGTCAAGCTTGGTAAAAACAACAGCTCCTCCTAACAAATTCAACATGTCATCGAGTCGAGGAATGGGAAATCGATATTTTACAGTAATTCGATTTACCACTATGCTGTCAACACATATACCCCTTACGGTACAAGGACTTAGGCTCTAAAGAATGAATCCTTTGTCTAATAACTTCTAGACTTGGCGTTGGAGTTTTGCATTCTCGGTGGGACTCATTCTGTATTGTGGGAGATCAGGTAAAGTAGATCCAGAGACTAGGTCGATTGCGTACTGGATATCTAGCATAGTTGGTAAACGGTGGGGCAGCTCTTCAAGCATCAAATCATTGTATTCCTCTAGCATCTCAGCTAGCTCAATTGGGACCACTCCATCTGCTTCTTTGGGAGCTCGGCCAATTAGGAGGATTACCATCTACTCTTGCAATTTGATGACTTTGGTGACTCAAACTTAGTGATGGGAAGTGGCTTAAGCACAATTCTCTTATTCTCATAATTGAAAGAATAAGTATTCTCAAACCCATTATAAGCCACATGTCCTCATGCATCCATGGGCGTCCCAAAATTAAATAGCATGCAGTCATTGGAATTATATCGCACTAAACCTCATCAGTGTATCTCTTACTAAGTGAGAATTTAACAAGGCAACGATGTTTAACTGAGAAGGAGTTAGAATCATTAATCCAACTAATTTGGTATGGAGTTGGGTGTACCTCTTTTCACAATTTTATTCGTCCCACTAAGTCTTTTGCGATTACATTCATGCTGCTGCCATTGTCAATAATAACATTTAGAACCTTGCCATCATTTTGAAATTTTGTATAAAAGATATTGTTCCTCTTCCTTCGGTGGCTACCCGGTTCAAGTCTACCTTTGTTTCCTGCGAGCACCCACTGAATGACACAGCTAGGGAGGTTTGTAGCTGGCAGTCGCTCTTTTTCCAGATTGGCCTATTCCACATCAGCTACTTCATCTTATTCAGTAACATCTTCAGCAATTGTCAAGTCTTTCTCACACACATAGGCGATTTTCTGGTCACGTGTTGGACATACTATCTCAAAATGACCGAAACCCGTGCACTTGTAACATTGAGAATCCTCACCAAATACCTTAGCATATCTCCTGCAGCTTCCCCTTAGTCCTAACTACTATTGGTGTTGATTTCACTATAGGAACTAGTGGCGAGCGGCTAGTTTTGACTTAAGAGAATTGAGACCATTTGAAACTGGTGGTGTTTGACTGCTTCTCGAATTGGAGATCCAACTAGTACGCTTCCTCAACCTTGTAAATCCACGCCATTAGCATTTCTCTTCGAATCTTGGTCTTTAATCCATTCAGGTAACAGGCTAGTGTTTGTGACTCTGTTTCTACAACTTTACTCCTTACCGTGAGTTCATGAAATCTTCCAGTGTACTGATTAATGGTAGATCGTATCCCTTATTCTGCAACATATCTTGATAAACAATTTGTTCCTAATCAACCGATAAATATTTAGCCTGCAATCGTTCTTTCATTTCTTCCCACTCAGAAACTAGAGGTTGGCGAGTTTGGTGAAGCTACTCCTCTACGTTACTCCACCATGCACGAGCTAGCCCTTTAAGCTTCATCTTAACAAATCTCACTTTCCGATTTTCTGAGACTGAAAACCATTCAAAATAATCTTTAATGGCAGTAAGCCAGTCATGAAAAGTGTCAGGGTCAAGTTTTCCCAAAAAGTTAGGAACTTCAATTTTCAACCATTTGGTCATGTCATCTAGAGGCTCCCTTTGATAGTTTTGATTGTGTCCTTGTCGTCCTGGACGATAAGTCTCCCTTTCATACAAATCTCTTCATTCTCTTCCTTGACCATGGCCCATTAGCACCTCATCGTTGTCTCCCCGATCACTTTCTTCAGTTTGCTCTTCTTCCCGATGAGCTCTTCGATCCCTTCGTGGTCCTCTTAATCCTTCTTGGCTTCGTGGTCCTCTTATTTATGTTATTGTATTGATAAAAAAAATCAAACGAATGTGTTTTTTTGTAATAATTTGTCTTGTAGATGCAATGAAATCCTAACTATATTGCTAAAGTAAAAAATGGTCTACTATTAAATTATGAACATTTAATCCATCAAGAAAAGTTAGTTCATAGACGTTTTTAACCTACTGCATTTACTCATAAGATTTTGTAAGATAACATATTAGTTAGAAAAAAATAAAATAAGAACAAGTACTTCTGGTACTCGAAATATTTATTAATTTTAGCAATTAGAATCTAAACTTTAATATTCATACAAATTAAATCCTAATAAAAGAAAAAACTTTAAAGTTTTAATCTCTCCTTGAGCTATTCCTAATCCACAACATAGGATAATAAGCAAAGATTAAAAAACTTAACTAGTTCAGTCGATTTAATCTTAAAAACTTTGAACTGACTGGCTTTTCAATTCAGTTTTTAGATTTAATTCGATTTACTTTAATAATTTTTATTTTAAAAAAACCGATAGGTTTATTAATTAATCAGTCAGTTTCGTAAATTAATCAATTTTTATAAATCAAAATAAATGAATTAATTTTTATTTAATATTTTTTTAATCAAACTTTAAATCCTTTAATGGGTAAAGATAGTCTTCTTTAATTATATTTTAAATTTTTTAATTTTATTCAATCCTTAATCGGTTTTATAACGGTCTAATATCTGTTGAACCTTTCAAACTTTAAATTTCTTACTTTATTAATTTAGTTTTTGATTCAAATTTTAAAACATTGATAATAAAAGCCAACGTGGATGGGAAAGGATAGTTTAAATCGTTATGTTGCCTCAAGATCGAATGACACTCACATAGGGCAAGCTCGATTGAGTTTATAACATTGATCCTTTGTAGATTTGAAGAGTTCTAGGATTGCATCGCACAAATTTGTTTATTTGGTAGGAAGTTCGTGTGTGGATGATATCCCTTGTCCTCTATTAAAGGTAATTTGAATTTTAATAGAGAAAAATTGAATATTCTACTAAACTATGTACAATTTAATGCAAATTCTATATATTTGGGTTTCATAAATAAGATAGATTTGTAAGATAAAAGGATTCTCTTGTCTTAAATTAAAAAATTGATTAATATAAGTACTCCTTTTTAAGTACATCCCGAAGTATACAATAACTTATATTCATGCCCCTAAATAAAGAATCTAACCATCGATTTATTAGATAATAGATGAGGGTTAACACTACATTTTCATATTGAAATCTCGTCTTTACTCTAATTAAGCTTGTACTTTACTTTTTATAGACAATTCAATATATTCTATAAGTATATATTAATTTAATGCTGAAAAAATTAAATTAAAATAATTTAAAATAAACTAAATTTAATATCTAAATATTAAACTAATTTGAAACTCGATAGAAAATTTTTAAAGATAAATTGAGCTTTTTTTATATAAATTGATTTTCTTATCTTTTAAATTGTAAAATGTTTTTATTGACTAAATGTAATTGGCCTTCAACAACATAATTATGCTAGAGTATGCAATCTGGGCTAGAAGTTTCCCTTTTATCAATATTCAAGATTTGTTCGAAAGTTTTATTCCTATGCTCAAGAAATAGATGACTTAAGAGTTTTCTTAAGGTATTATATCCATAACAAAGGAGCACGCATATGTGTGTAGGTGAAGGTTTTGACGTTTTTTCCTGAAAGAATAACAGAAACAATAGCGTACCAAAATTCTGAAACTCAGCCCATAGTCAAGTGGATATTCTGGCTCTTGTCCCTTCGTTTAGGTACATACAACAAAATCAATCTAAGCAAGAAAAGACACAAAAGAGTAAAGTCTAGCATCAAAACCATTGAACCGGGAACAGCAATGTACTGTTTTGGATGCTAAATTTTGTTTCCAGTCACTAATCTTCTATATGTCACCGCTCTGCTTGTAAGTAATCTTCCACGTCACTTCACTTTCAAACTTAAAACCTTCCTGATTCTCCAGTAATTTTAGTCGTGAGGATGGCTTGTGTAAAGCCGTTTTGCTTGATTATATTGTGCATGGCATTGGCAGTAGCTATTGATACTATTACAGTAAGAGCCGACTTACGAACTTGTGAAAGCGTGCTTCTTAAGTTGCAACCATGCCTCAGTTACGTTCAGGGTGTTAGCTCACTCCCGTCTCCAAGTTGCTGCAATGGTGTTAAGACCATCATAAATGATGCTAAAACCACAGATGACAGACAAATGACATGCAAGTGCATAAAAGAAGAAGTCAACGAGTTCCCATTTCCTGGTACCATCAGCGTGAATCGCACTGCTCAACTTCCCACTATTTGTGGGATTAACATGCCATACAATATCAGTTCCTCCACTGATTGTAAAAGGTTTGCTTCACTCCATCATCTAAATATTATGATTAATTGATTATATCTGTATTAACCAGCCAAAACCCTTGTAGTATCAGAATCTTATTTGTCCTTGGTTATTTCTGCAGTATCAAATAAGGTAGATTCAGAGAACCCTTCATGCATCAAGCAGGATTTGCAGAAACAAACTACATGAATGATGGAGGCGATTATTCTTAATTTGCTCTTCTGCATTTTTTGTTCTGATGTTCATATTCTATTCCCGTTCTTGTTGTGTCTGTATGTTCCTTCAAAAGAAATAATGGTTAAAAGAATGAATATTTATCTCTAACTCTCGTCATGTTCTGTGTAGGATGCTTGGTTATGTACTCGTTGGTTAAAATAATGATAAGAGCAAATATAAAACCTTATGCTCTTATTAGTTCTCTTTTCTTTTTGTTATATATGTTTACCCTTTTATAATGTTGTTATTAATTAGACAAGACATGTGGAAGTTAGACACACTCTTCTAAGTTAGAGATTATAGCTTATATGTATAGAAAATGTGTCTATCAAAATTAACAAAATTATTAAATAGTCATAACAATAATAAGTGTTATATCTCTCATTAGTACTCCAAAACTTGAGTTTAGCTTGACTCGATCGAATATTATATTTAAACTCAACTTCTTCAATCAAATTTAAATTCAAGAACTCAATTTTAATTTGATTTGGTAATTTAAAATGCTAAAACTTTTAATATTAGACAGTATTATTTAATAATTTTAGTAATATCATATCAATTCCAAAGTTAATTAGCATATCTATATCAAATAACTAAAGTTGCAAAGGAAGGAGAAAGGTAGGAGCCATATTTTGCGGATCACCCACCAACACTGATTGTGATAACATTATTATGTATTCATGTAGCCTTAAACAACGACTCAGACACAGTAGTTACATTACAAGACTCGAACACCCAAATTATAACTAAGAAAAAGAAAGTCTCTGATCAGGAGACTCGAGCAGAAATCACCACCCATTTTATTCCTCACTCGATACATAGCGGATCACGACGAAATGGCCGCTCTTCGAACTTCATTTAACACTGCAACCACACAAGCAAATCAAAAAAGAACCAGTCAAATGTTAAGAATTACGTCAAGTATAATAATTTTTTTTACCAATGTTTTGGAATGAATAATCATCCTAAGACTGAGTTTAAGCATTCATAATGTTGGTGTATAAAGACGCATACGTCTTGCAGTTGGTGGTGGTGCTGATCTGGTAGGGAATGTTAACTTTGCAGATCTTAGGAAGGGCATTTGCGTTCCTGGTGTCAAGTCCCGTGATTCTGCCGGCAGCTTGTTTCAAGCACTCGCAAACTTGTTGACGGTCTGCGGTTGTACGGGCGGAGCTTTGGACGCCAGTAACACCGCTACAGCAAGTTGCGGGGACCGTGCCACCGTTCTTCAGGAAGTTAATGCACGGAGCCAACTTGCTTGACACAGTATTGCAGGCTATGACAGCTTGCACGGTCACTGGTGCCGCCACCAGCATGCACGCTAGCACCAAGCAGGCCAACTTGAGACAAGCCATGTTCCTGACTCTGGTTAAGTGATATGGACTACAAAGAGACAGGCACTATGTACTGCAAATGAAGATGATATACGAGTGATTGTCGCTGTATAGGCTAAGCTTGTGACGTTTATATAGAAGAGGAGGAGAATGTGAACATAGGGAAGGACGGTTGGTTGGTTGTTGGGGCCAAATTTAATGCGAGGAAGATGGTGTTCTTCATTTCTGTACGTGTTTCAACACGTACGTTGAGTGCTCTTACGAAAGCAAAGAATAAGAGACTTCAAGCTACGTAATATTATTTGGTTTCAGCATAGCAAAGAGACAAGATAGAGTAAGAATAGTTACTTTCATCTCCTCTGTAATTCTTTAATTGTGTAAAGAAAGATTACAAAACAGAAATTACATTAAAAAAGGAATTTTATAAATAAATTTTATTTATTAATAATGATGGTCATGAAAAGATATTAAATCATCATAGTGTTGATCGTTGCATCAAAGAAAAAAATATTTACATCAATTTAAAATTTAAAAATTTTTATTATTATGTAACAATATACTTAAAAATTTTAGTATGCAAATAATTAATAGGCATTAATAGCCATTAAGTTTATAAATAATAAAATATTATTTTATATTTAATTTGCTGATAATCATGATGTAATACATCTCTTGTCAGGAGTTACTGTTTTCTCTGGAAAAAAGGAGTATGAATAGTTTAAATAATGTGGAAAAGGAAAACTATAAAATAGTATATTCTGAGGTCATTCATCTAATAACTGGTATAAGGTTGAGAGTGCTAGCGTAAGAAAGTCCAGATGTGCTTATGCATGGAGAGGCCTCCAATGTAAACACACGTATACATGGCCAAGCTTTCAGAATTTTAATTTAGACATACCAGTGATGTTCTTCTGGTATGCATGCATAAGCAACCCATAAAGCCAAACTTCATCCAGTAAAAACCGTGGCAACCATTAATGAGCTTATGTAGATGAAGTAGGATCAAAATTGTTGTCTACAGAAAGAATGTTAAATGTAAGGCACCTATTTTAACTGTCACACCTCTCCATGACATGACAAAACATTCAATGAATATTATTACCCAGAGTTGCAATGACCAATCTTTCAATTTTCACTACCAACTGTGGAAAAAATTGACGTGGATGCTAATACCATAAGAAAACGCAGTTTAGCCTTCTTCACTGCAATTCATCTGCATGAAAGATTCCTGAGAGTGTTGGTATGCAGTAAAACCAATTAGTCTACGAGCTAAGTTCACCGGAGAACACTTCTTGGGCTAGGTTTTGTTAGTGCTTCGAGAAACCTGAACATCCATCTATCCAGCATTCCTGTGAGAGCACCAAAGTTATCACCATAAGGTGTCAGAAACGATGGAAACAAATTGAGAATATGAATAGCTAGTTGCTGCATACAAATGTTGGCTTGCGAATATCAGTTGAATACCAAGTGTTTAGTAATTTCATTTCATTCACCACGAAAACTGAAGCTCGTGCCTTAAACTGCAACCAGGATTGATATGTATACACTGTTTCCTAGAATCGGTCCTGTCGATCCCATACAGAAGGATCGGCAAAAATGTGACTAAGTTTGATGTAATTATTCATCTCCTCAAAGACTAGTAATGTTTGTCAGGTGTAGGATCACCACCCTGCTGCGAACCAAATTTGCTCAAATCTACCCAATTTTTGTCAAATTTAAAGCATACCACCAGAAATTGTGAACTAACCTGTTAAAGCAAATGTGCCACCTAGAACTGCACAAAGACGAGTAATGAAATGGAGAAAACTTCGTCGCTCCTCTTTGATTGTTACAGTGATGGGGGATAAATCATACAAGAAGTAAACAGCTGCATAAATAGACAATAATCAAGCAATTAGCAACCAACCAAGGTTAAAGCAGGGAAAATGATGTTGGGAAAAGTAAATCCAACCTGGCCATGACCTATCAAATTCAGTCATGGGAGTTAAGTACTCAGTGACAGAGAATTGATTTGTAGGCATAACTTGTTTTGAGAGGTATCGGTATTCAGTTGGAACAATCTGTGAGATATAACGCAAAAATTGCAGTCATTAATGTAGGCCATATCATTCAAGGGTAACCTTCAGTCAAAACCAACAATCTTTCAGATCCTTTGAAGCAAAAATCAACTATGAATATTATAATGTAAGAAACAGGAAAATTACCAAACCTGCTCTGAAATTAAGCCATCCTCTAAACTGAACTACTGATATCTTTATCATCAAATATTATAGACGATAATGGAGGCATAAATGTATCCAACTTAACAGTAAGGTTTGATGAAGGTTGAAAACTTGGTATCTCTACTGCATGACAAGAAGAGAGAGACATGCTAATTCAAGAAGGAAGTCATTTTAAGGTCAGGCTTTCCAGGAATGGCAATAATTCTGTTTCCTTCAGGAGTTCATAGTTTAAGAGGTATCACTTTGGCTTAACCATAGAAAACATAGGCTTAACAAACTTGTTGCATACGGAATACAAGTATCATGCCCCATGGCAAGAGGCAGGTATCATAAACATAGATCTGCTAAAAAAAGAAAGTAATCTCAGGCTTAACCTTAATATAATATTTGAAAATTCCACTTGTTTGATGCAGAATTCGCGCTGTCCCATCGAGAGGGTTGTGAATTCCCGGATATTTTGGTCCAAAGGATAAATCATGAATAATGTGGCTTACATTTACATGTGCAGCTCCTTCAAAAATCTGTAGTACAAATTGAACAAATCATCTTAATGGAACTGATTTACAAAGTTAATGCACACGTAATCACAACATAATACCATCAAAGATTATGCCATATGGCTCAAAGGGAAAGGAGGTCAAACGCCTCCTCCTCCCTACCAGGATTTAATCTTGGTGCACTTTATACTTTCCATTATAACAAAAGAAACATGATCCATAGAAAAAAAAAGAAGAAGAAGAAGAAGCTTACAACATAATAAACAGAAAAGTAAATAATACACTCAGAGCACTATAGTTCTGACCATTTGGGCAACGAAGATATTTAGACCATGAACTGAGATATGAAAATTCCCAGCAACCCTTTGGACATCTAGAAAACCATACACCTGCAAAAGAAATTAAGCCAACAGATATACCATGTCTTCCATCATTGTTGCATCAATAGTGAGGTTAGCTTCAGACAATAACTGAACTGTTAAAAGCTGAATACCTGGCATCCTTCTCCATTTGACAATGATTGCTTCACCTTCTTGACAAAAGTTTCAGCATCCTGATCAAAGCCATGAGTATGATGTTTGGAATCACCATCACCATGATGATCTGATCACAGTAATTGGTAAACAAAGTCTCAAACAAAAGATCTATTGCATTTTAAAAACTTAATGGGCATTAAAAGTATCAGGTTTCAATCATCCAAACAAAAATAGCAAAAGAAAAAAATGATCGAAAATATGCAAGATAAATCCATGCCCATAAATTCCTACAGAATTAATAAACTCTTAAGTATGTAAACAATTATAGACGAGGATTATAAAGAAGTTATCTATTAAATTAAATCAGATGAAAAATGTATAATTTTTCATAAGCATACCATGTTTATGACCCTCATGCTCCTTTTCCACAAGGTCTGACAAATACTCAGTGCCAATGACATGACCATGTCTGTCCAGACCAATCTGCAAAACTTTTGACCTGGTTAGCTTAACACATACTATATACTAGCTTTACAGTGGCATGCAGACAGAAAAAGACAAAATAGGAAAACCTTTTTTTTAAACAACTAGCACTAAAGATGTAACCATTTAGTTTATGTAAAAGAGGACTAAGATGACATTTCCTTCAGCATTACTACCCCATCATACCCTCTTTGAGAGGAGAACAATATAAATAAGAACAAAAAGCTCCAGAAATCAACGTGCATGGATGGGTTACAAAGGGAAACCATGCACAAACTTCATTTAATTTTTTCCATAAAGACATGGATTTTTTTTGAAAAATAATAAAGACAAGGAAGTTGATAGAGGTTCCGGGTATTGAAAATATACTTGTTACCAACAAGCGCATGAGTGTGGGTAGCATATAAGTTACACAAAATGACTTCCCTGTGGGCATGAACCAAAAAAAAAAAAAAAAAAAAAGGAAGAAGAAATGGGTAACTAAAATCTTCCGACGTTTCAAAAGGAGCCAGCAAAGCAAATGAATAGTTTACACCGTGTAGTACTCAAAGCAATTCATCATGCAGAAGTGCTCATCTATTCTTTTAACAAGAAAGAGGAATCTTACTTTCCATATGTTTGTATCAAGATCCACTTCGTGCTTTCCCGACAGGTCAATAGCATCCACACTTAAGACTACATTTATTAATTCATAAGTGTACATAATAAATAACTGAAAAAAATAAACAAGCACTGCATCATCATGAAAGGTGAGATTAACAAAGGATCGAAATTCAAACTTGAAGTTAGTTGAAAAGAATGGCTAACCATCACATGGTAATGACGGAAATGTCATATTTATGTGAATTGGAAGAGTATCTCCTCGTTTCACGTCTACAGCCATCTAGAAAACACAAGCAACGTCAGTTCACATACATACTTTTTAGGCATAACTGATAGAATACGCTGAATTTATATGTAAGCTTAGATATGAAATCACAAGACCAACAAAGCTACGATGTATCCATATTTTGTTCACAAAGTCTGATCAAGCAAGGTACCTCCAACCAATATTATGTCATGAGAGATAGAGGCATATCCAATTGTAAGGTGAACATGCATCCTGGATGGTTCTACATCAACTAGGCTTTGGACAGCATTATTAGGAAGTCAAACCCAAATGATAGAAATGATTTCCCTATAACCAATACCTTACATCTTATATAGTTATGTCATCAATTCCTAACATATAGATTCCATAGATGATGAGTTATACTTGAATCAAGCTCAAGCTTGTAAGAATCTCTGTGATACAGTATATGCTTTTCAAATAGTATAATAAAAATCTGCTGCCCTAATAGAGCAGCAGAAAACATTTATTTGTTTTACAGTAGCATAATAGCAATCTGCTGCCCTAAAAGAGCAACAGAAAACATAAATAAAATTTTACTTCCAGTTGTCACCATTTAGCTAGAAAATGAGAAGGCAAGAATTCTAAGACAATCACGGAGCAATAACATTCCTCATTCCAACTACAGTGTTTTACAGCCTACAAGGAGTGTGTTTAATTAATAAACAATTAAATATAATAAATTTGCCAGATTGATTTCTGAAGCCTCATTTGTACCATTTTTCTTAGGATGTTAAACTCTGCAGGTTTCACTTTTCATAGCTAGTCGATCTCAATCAAAAAAGTACATAGGCAACAAAGGGATAAAGATTCAACACCAACCTGATGAACAGTGTATGTGCTAAGATAATATGTCAGCTCGTGAAAGAACAGCGTAGCCATTATCACCAGGCCAACTATAGAGACTAAACGAAATGGGAAAAATTCAACAAAATGTTTAACAGTTAGATACGAATAAAATTGCAGTCAATATAAAAGTACTAGCTTGGAAGCTTTCAGCTAATGCAGACCTATAAACAATGCTAGTGCATGGGTTCTTCAACCTAAAGTTGAAAAGAAAAAACGTATAGCTTTAAGTGATAAAACAAAATATAAAAGAAGGACGAGGGAAAAGAGAAAAATTGCATTACCAAGAGCACCAGATCGTGTTTTCTGCAGCAAGTGCTCCTCTGCACGAGGAAAAGCATCCAGGCTCTTTACTGCCTGTTTCAGTCCCATCTTTCACTTACCCTTTTCTCTCCACACAATGAACAATCAAATTAACCACTCACCTGCAACAAAATCAAACCATCTCCAATTACAGTTTCATCACCAAAAGCAAAGAACATAATCAAATCCCTCAAAATCAAATCCTTTCTAATGATCTCACATACCACCAAAACACTGCAAGCAATCAACGCAATCACACTAGAAACTTTATGAAAGAATTTATCTACCCAACTGAGGTCGATCAAAGGAATTGCATTTGACGGAAAGAACCAATCTTTTTTATCTTTTTATTTTCAATAAACAGCGAAATCATTACTTAGAGGAAAAAAGAAGAAAGAGAAAGATTCGAAATACAAGGGAAGAAGAAAGTTACCGGAAAGAGCGGACGAGAGAGACGGAGGGGCAGGACAGAGTAGTCGACGCCGTCGCCGTTCTTGCAGTTGTCTATGGAATGGACTTAAATATAGTTCAAGTGCGGCCGTCCTCATAGCCTTAGAATGAGGACTAGTTAATAAATTAAAGATACTACAAATTTTTTGGAGAAAAAGAAAATTTAGCAAATTGACTTTACTTCAAATTTTAATTGGTCTTTCAAATAATAACTATAGTATCAATGTTTTATGTATTTAATTATAGTTTTTAAAATATTAGAGTATTGTAACTTAACTCTTCAATGTTTTATCATAATAGATAAATTGTAAATTATTAATAACTTTATTTTTAAATATTTATTTATATTTATAATTTAAATCATGCAATTTTGTTTGTATAAATTATATAATTGATAAATTGCATGCTAATACGTTTTCTATGGACCTTAAAATTTTTTAACTTTTTCTAAATAGTAACTTTTTTACCTTAGATCATTGACAATTTGGCATGGAGGAAACCTAACGCTTCTCTCTTCAACGCATCATATCAAGCCCTAGGGAGAGCTTCGACGATGCTAAACCCTAAGTTCCCTAACAGTTTGTTTAGTTACTGTTTCCAATATGTAGAGGCGGAACGAGACGAAAATTTAGAGACGGAACGAAACAGACATTAGAGACAGTGAGCTGTTTGATTGTGATAGACAGAACAGAAAAAATTGTCTCTGTCTCGAGGATAGAAATGTGTTTGGTTGCAGGGACAGAACATAAAAACAATGGTTATGACGAAAATGCCCTTATAGTATAATATGATTGGAAATTTGTAATTTATTTATTATTTTATATTTGTATCAATATTTATTTTAAGTGTAATTGTAATATTTTAATAACGATGAAATAATTACAATATAATTAATTAAATTATTGTTATTACTTAATTAATTACATTAGATTTAATTAAAATATTAGTATTAATTAAAATATAACTAATTAAAAATAATTTTTCATTAACAGAAATATTAATTAATTAGAATATAATTATTAATTAAATAAAATATTGTCATTAATTAATTAATTAAAATATAGTGAATTAAATTATTATGATTATTTAATTACTTGACATTATATTTAATTAAAATATTATTATTCATTAATTAAAATATTAGGATTAATTAATTAATTACAATATAATAATTAAATTATTATTATTACTTAATTAATTACATTATATTTAATTAAAATATTATTATTCATTAAAATATAACTAATAAAAATATAACTATTCATTAATTAAAGTATCAATTAATTAAAATATTATTATTCATTAATTCAAATATTGTTATTAATTAATTAAAATATTGTAATTAATTAATTAATTACAATATAATTAGTTAAGTTATTGTTATTATTTAATTACATTACATTATATTTAATTTAATTATCATTATTTATTAATTAAAATATTATAATTAACTAATTAATTACAATATATTAATTAAATTATTATTACTTAATTAATTACATTATATTTAATTGGATATATGTAATTAATTGATTATTTTATAATTGTATCAATATTTTTTATGTTTAATTGAAAATTTTAAATTACAATGAAATAAAATGAGAAACCTAAAAGGTTTGAACAAACAGTACAAGTTAGAAATTCTAATACATAATAATTTAAATTAATTACATAATAGGTTAAAAAAAACTACAAGTTATATATTCTAGAAGCATTTAAGAATTCATAGAACTAATTGACACGGTTCAACAAATTCCAACTATCCATTGAGGACCCGTTGATGGGACCAACATCATTCATTCGCACAGTTAATAAATTGTTGATTTCAAAAATATTAATTATGTGATTATCTATACACTTATATCATCATTCTAACACTTAAAACAATTGTTGATAATTATTTCAATTATTAAAAAAGGTTTATTGCACAAAAATATATTATGGTTTAATATTTTCTATTTCTATTTTTATATTTTTGAATTTATTATTTATCTCTTTATATTGTTATTTAACTAATATATAAGTTATTTTTACCATTATTCATTTTGTTATTTATAGCATTCATTGAATTAATTACATAATAGGTTTAAAAATTCCTACAAGTTAGATATTCTATGACATAATAATTTCATAAAACATCGAAAGATTCATAGAATTAATTACATAATAGGTTTTAAAAAATCCGACAAGTTTGAAATTTTGATACATCCAAGCCCTATATTTTATTAAGAATGTCCTTAACAATAATACCCAAAATGACTCCAATGGCAATGAGTAGAAATCCTTGAGTCCATGCCATTTTTCTGCAAAGATGCAACTTTATGTTGTTGTTCATTTGTTGGAAGTGAAAATTGAATCGGTGTTGATGACGGTTCATTGGTGGTTGGAACAATTTCTTCATTTCGACTTGAAGTACGCCTATTGACATCCATGACATAGGCACTTTCTGCTTCAACAAATGTTCGATACCCCTTGAATTGAGCATTAGGAAAGCCCTCAGTTGCCAATTTAACATCATCCCAATTTGTAAAAATACCTACTTGACGTCCAACAAATA
>JAOSBN010000003.1:2421859-2451236 GCA_027563595.1 Erythroxylum suave
TACAAACCAACCACTATCAATGGTAATGATAATCATTCCTTTATCTTAACCAACCACCATAATTATAATGATTATATTCATTCTTATTCCTGTTCCCATTCCCTTCTATAAACCAAGCGCCCCCTAAGGCTATTTTTCTAGCTTTGCTATGTATAACTAGTTCTCCTTAAGGGCAAAGGCGAACAAACGTGAACTCATTGTAACATGGTATTAGTTTCATCTATATAATAGTTTATTCATTTTTTTTAAAAAAAAGTATATTATTAACTATTTAAATTAAATTAAATTAATTTTAAATTATTTATTTATTAGATAATATTTTAAAATTTGTAATTTAAAAAATGATTACATATACTCAAAATTTTATTTGATATATATTAAAAATAATAATGACAAATTTATCCAATATTAAAACGAAAAGGAAAATTTTAAGAAGCAACCTCACTAATTTCGATATTTTGAAAACTGTATTATTCATGAACTCATTCTCCAAAATTACTTTCAGAATCAACAACACTGTAAATATACCTATCAAACCATTTCTTCTGAACGTACTCCTGCAATATAACGTTAGTTCCATAATCAACATCAACAAATTCTATCAATCTCTCACTCTTCATCTATCTCCTGTTTCCATTCTAGGGATTATTGTCGTTGCCTGCTTCCCTACGCATCCTTCTCTCTTCTTCTCTTCTGTACCTTATGCCACAAGCATTACACAGTGTCTGAAAGTCAAACACACAAACAACAAAACATATTTAACATAGTAAGCAATAAGCATATTAAGGTGTTAGGGTTCTCTATAATTAATGAGACACTATAAGTCAATTAATAATATTAGTAAAAATGTATTAATGTCAAAAAAATATGGGGAACAACTTAATAATGTTAATAACAGAATTTTAACATTAAAAAAGTACGGAAAATAGGTATTTAAATGATGATTTGTTAGAATACACTAAAAAATTGTAAAAATCCCTAAGAAATGCAGTCAAATTCACTACAAATAAGAGTATTTGGAGAGACCTTTAGCATTTGTAATACAAGTGAGTCTTCTTAAATTGTGAAAATATTGAGAAAATTCACAATTTTTCAAATTTGGTTATGTAAGGAATCAATTATAAATTAGTGAGATATTTGAGCGTTACAATACAATCATACCATATTAAAAAATTGTCGGGCCCCGTATTTTTTTCTTTATATTAAAAGATATTTCACAAAAAAATTTAGATGTTTTTCTTTACTTTTTCTAATTTTATTCTTAATTATTTTAAATCATAGGAAAAAAAGGACAGAACTTTCACTTATCCATTTTTTTCAAGATGAAATTGTAAACTAAAATAACATCAAAATCTTAGAATTCCTCACCAAGCATAGAATCATACCAAAGTAATTGAAATTGAACAAACTTTTGAAGCAAAATATAAAAATAAAATTGAATCATACATACCCTTGGGCCATGGGGGCCTCTACGCCACATGGGAGTTTGAAAAGTCGTGCAGTTGCAGAGGGTGCACCGCCTGTTGGGATCATTGTATAGATACTCTTCACTTGGTTGCCTTGTTCCTCCACCTGGACGTAAACCAACGGAGGGTCCGGTCACAAGATCGCCGATGATGTTTCCTGTGGCATAACCGAGAAGGGCACCATTGTTGTTCACGTTTGGCATAAGAGGGACTAAGTTACCATGGTAATAACTGGGGTTGTTCTGATTGGGAACAGGAACTCCCACCATAAAGCCTGCGGTGACTGTATTCATCCCATTTGGGTTCATGTTAAAATAAGGCACAGTCCTCATCCCTTCTACGGTAATTCTTCCCGCAGCCTGGTTCGTACCTACTCCTCTAACCATTCCATGGAGGTTCGTGCTATGATTAGCTGCCATATTTGTTGGTTCATTGTAGACAACTTCCTGTTCATGCAAGTAGCTGTCTTCCTATGATATGTGTGACAAAGCATATATCTTCTAAAGAGTTAAAGATTTTAAAATTCTTTAAACTATAATCGAGGGAATACATTGTGTGTCATATAATTGTTCTTTTAGAAGATATATATAAGATAAATTTATCTAAAATATAAATTTCTAAAAGTTGAGAGAATAATAAATAAAAATGTCGATTTCAATTTATATACAATTTTTATAACTTTTTTGTGATTTATTTTTTTAAAATATTCAAACTCACTCTTAACTCAAATAAACCTATCACTTTCAAAATTATTGAACTATTAAGTTATTTAATAAGATAAGTAAATCAAAACAAATTCAAACCTAAACATAAATATTGTCTTTCGCTTTACCTTATATCTTTGTATCAAGTTAGACTCTTCATTTCTTTCGTTTCTCTCTCTTTTTTTTTTCGGTTGAAGTTACTTCCTTCTCCTTCTTTTTAGTTGTATCGGTATATGTCATGTTTGGATTTTCTCGCATTTTATTTTTTAAAATTTATTTTGGGAGTTAGTGTTTTTGCCATTTAATATATAGTATTTTTATCTTAGCATTTAGTTGAACAATTTTTTTACTTAACTTAAATATTTTTATTTATTTACTTTTCTCCTTTCTTGTTTGGATCCTTATTTATTTATTTTATTTTTTATTTTTGTTATTTACTTGTTCTACATTTATTGCATTGCTTATTTTTTTTATTTTTATTTATACATATTTATTTATTTGTATTTTATTATCTTCTTTTATGCTTATGTTTATTTTAATTTTAATTTTATGTTTGTTTTTAATTATTATTACTTATTATTTCAATATATGTATGTGTGTGTGAATATATACTTAATATATGCAAGCGCGCGTGCGCTGTCACGGGCTCGGTCTTAGACACCTTGCAAACCGTGCGGCACAAGCAAACTCCTCGAGTTAGGAATGCCTTCCTTGGCTAGAATGCTAGTTCAGCTTTCCCATAAGTACTTCTTAAGAGTACTTAGATCGAACACTTCGCGGAAGCAACTTTGAGGTATGAAAGATGGAAGGAACGCAAGATAACTTGGAGAATATGGAGAAAGTTCTTATTACTCAAAGAACTCTACATAAAATGAGGTATGAGGTCTCTTGGCTATTTATAGCCTTTCACCTCCTCAATAGACGGCTAGGATCAATTTGATCCAATGGCTCATAATGGCCATCTAGAATTCTCTACAAATATCTATACATTCAAGTATTATCTACAATACTCTACAAGGTTCTAGAGTCTTCTACCTATCTCTAGCCTTATCCTGAATATGGTAGAATTGTGGAGAATCTTCTAGATGACTCTGAAGTCCTCTAAGGAATATAGCCTTTCTGGTTAGGTGAATTTCTACTGTGTGACAGCGCGCGCACACACACACAGATATATATATCTACTATATAAGAATAAAGTTATATATTGTTGAACATTTACAAACTCTATCTATCGGCGGCACTCTCACCAGAATGTTGTTGTTGTTTGTTCAATGCTTTTGCATCCTAATACAACATTTATGTATTTTTTGCATTTTAAACTTAGATACTCTGCATTGGCTTCACTTCCTTAACCACTTGGTCGTACGGATTACTTTATACTTAAAACAATGCAGCAATGTATTAGTGGTTAGAACCAATCAGTCTAACATCCTATATTTTTGGTTGTTTTTTTCTCTATTTTCTCTTTTTTTGGGATTTTGTTAGCATAATAACTCTATTATCAAATAAGATAACCCACTGTATTAGTATACTATTTATCGTTTCTCGAATGGCTTGTTTGGTAACAACTGTCTAATCAAGTATCATAACTATATAATATTAATACTTCTCAATAATGATTCGTATTACCAAGTTTTAGTGTTCAAAAATGAGAAAATTGTGAAATTGTTCATCAAAAGAAATGATATATATTTGATGTCATAATAAGTATTGAAAATTCTAATCATTAATCCACCACATGCATTCAATAAATATGCCTAAATATCATAGAAGTGAAGCCAAAAAAAAAATAAAAACCAGAAACAAATACGAACATGCATGTACAGATATATATACCTGAGGTTGGGAATCAAGAAGCAGGGTTTGATTGATAGCAGGTTGATGATGATCGGTGGTGACACTGAGGATAGAGTTAGCATTTTGTCTTGCAAGTTGGTTATCTTCAAATGGAGCATTATTTTGATATGGTAATCCCAAAGTAAGAGTCAGGTCCACTGTAATGCTCTGATAGCTTCCAGCATTCGATTGATTGTCTCCTTGATTCGATCGTTCAGAGGCCATAGATGATAAATAAACTATTTTCAGCTGTATATCCATGTTAAACCAAAATTGTTGTTAGTTTATAGATTTAATAATAATCATTAGAAAATAAAATTATCCAAAAAAATTACCCTAGAAATTGTGATTTCTGAAAGAGACTTCTTGTTTTCCTCGTACAATTGCGACCTGCTTATAAAGAATTGTTAAACAAAGCAGAAATAGAAGTCATCGTTGAAGAAAATGATGATATATAAAAGCAAACAACTGCATATTGTTAGATTCATGAGTGTGTATATACAGGGTTTTAACAGAAAATTTTCAGATTATTACATAACAATTGAAAACACTAACTAGAAAAGAAAAGGTGGAGAGATAGCCAAGAACAGAAGATAAAAACAAAGAGAGATGGAAAGAAACCAAACCAGGGAAAAAAAAAGGGCACTCTAAACAAATTAAAAATGAAGATAAATACATAACTAAATGAATCGGGTAAGACATGTATTTATGTATAGGAATTTCGAAGTAACACTATTTAAGAAGAAAGGAACAATCATACGTAATCATATAAAAAGCATTACAGAAGCTCACTCTTCTGTGGCAGAGAAAATGAAACAAAACTGAAAGAAGGTTTCAATTATGCATTTTAACAAACTATGTTTATGAAGAGAAGAATAAACCAACGGCTCACTCTCACACTAACACGAAAAATTGGAATGAGGAAAGATATTGAGGATTAGGTATGGAAGGACTCACCATAGGCAAGAGATAATAATTCTTGCAATGAGAAAGGGCTATTGCTGGTAATTGTACGATGCGAGTTGCAATAAGAGCTCCTGTGTATATGGTGCTTTCGACGTGGTGATGTTTGTATGGAAGGTATACAATTTAAAGCTATTCATTTCACCACATTTTGTTGCCCAAAATAAAATTTTGTAATACCAAATTTTATTTCAACTGTCTTTCAAAAGCATTTATTAACTTTTCATTTGATGATTTTTGGTTAATCAAATACCAAATGAAAGAAACCAGACACAGAGACAAAAAGGAGTAAAAACAAATGTTATATCATTTTTTGGTCAACAGATTTGAGATATAGGAATAGTCACATTACTAGATTTAGGGCATTTGATAAATGTATATAGGAAATTTTGATAAACATTTTCTTGATCAAGATCTAATGATCGAATTAGTGATTTTTGATCTCAGATCGAATTAGTAATTTTTCTTCAGCAAGAAAAATTATGTGATTGTCAGATCAAACTATTAATTTATTTAAATAAATTTTAAAATAGTTAACAAAGAAAATAAAAGTTAAATTTTTATTTGATTTAATAAGTTTAAATTTCAAAATTTTAAAAATTTTACATTATCATAATTTTATATTATAAAAATTCTCTTAATTATATGCTTAAGCAAGGAACTTTTACTTAAACTCTATTAGTTTAATATATGTTTAAGTTAATTAGTTTTCAATTAGCTCCGTTAAATTTTGACAAAGTCAATTGAACTTAGTGATTAAGATTAAATTTTTATTTATATTTAAAGTACGTATAAATTTATTGAAAAATAATTTTGATGAAAATTGATAAAAATTTTCTCCTTACCAAAATTATTATTTAAATTTTAGCTCTTTTTTTTTGGTTTGGGTCTAGCTCGGGACCTAGATTTGAGGGCGATGAGTAGTTCTGTGATCACCTCTTTTTTTCATTAGGCCTAGAACACACTTATATATGTCTACATAACTTGTTTGCGCGCTAAACACATCAGAGCAAAATACTCGATTTTAATAACTTAACCATTCAGATAAGTCTACAATGAAAAAACAACGTGCGAAAAAGAAGTTAGTTTATTCTATTTGATGTCAATCCATAAACTAAGTGTATATATCACAACTGAAATTTAATAATGATGATAAAATATAATTATGTACTAATTAAAGATCATGCTTTTACAAAAAGTTAAGAAATTTTAGTATATACCCTGAATTCGATTTTCTTGAAAAGTTCGCTTGAGAATTTTTTTAAGATATCTGTATTGAAGTTCTTAATTACTTAAAAGACTATTTATTTTATATTTCTTATTTTGTATTAAAATAATAATAAAAAGATTACTTGAATACCATCTAATAATTATAAGCTCTTTAATAGTAGTTTTTCTACATTACTTAGAGAAGAAAAAAATATGATATAACTTTTTGAATTTTCTAACATCACTGGTTAAGAATAGTGAAAAACATATTTAATCTTGTACAAATTATATTTTAGTACAAAAGACGAATGAATTTCCTTAATTTTAGAAAATGTCTAATTTTTAGAATTCGTGATTTTTTATGTGGTCTGTAATTAGAAAAACTACTCTTAGATTTTTATTACGAATAATAGTAAAATTTATGTGACATGAAAAATACAAGGCAGCCAATTAAATGTTTCCAACTCAGCTTTTAAACACTATTTGCACTAATGAAACTCAATTCAAACTAATAATTTAAGACAACTTCAATAGATTATTGATTTGAGTCAATTTTAATTAGTTTGAGTCGAGTTTAAAAATTAATTTGAGACGTCATGTCAATAATATTTAATTGATATACTTAGAATGTTAATACTGCATATATTTTACCATTATTTTTTATGAAAATTTAAGAGAGAGAATTTTTTAAAAACTAAAAATTGTAAAAAAAATTTATGATAAAGTTAAAGTTTGGAAGAATGGAAGTACTTTTACCTTGTATCTTAAATTTTGATATATCATATTTTAGTTACTTATTATTGAGCAAACTTAAATCAAGATGAATAGATGTTAAAAAACGTTGAACAGAGGATGGACGTAAACAGTATTTTCCCAGAAAAAACATGAAGAAAAGAGGATGAATGTGAACAGTAAATTTCCAGAAATGAGAGAGTGATGATAAGTTTAACGAATACTCTGTCCTTTTATTCTCTACGACAAACAAGCATATATATACAAAAGATTGTTATAGTTTACATTTGAACTTTTATAAAAAAGGACAAAACTAATTGTAACATCCCATGTTAGGGGTTAGAATATTAAGGAATTTCGGTGCACTTTATGCTTTGCATAATTAAGTTTTCACTTATATGTGCATATGCAATTTTGGACTCATACAAATATTTGTACTTGAATTTATTGACATTTTTCTGAGTATAAGTGATTTCAATGTGATTAAAATGTGAATTTTGGATTAATTATGTGACAAAATTTATTCGGTGATAATAGTTATTATTTCGAAATTTTGGTGAATTTTAAGAAAGTTATTGAAATTTTGAGGTATTTAAGAATAAGAAAAATATTGAAATAAGAGACAAATTATGTAGTGACAAATGGATCTATTAATGTGTGACATGTGGACAAAGGACATGTGGACAAAGAGTTAAGTGACAATTGGTAGCCTTACTTGGAGAACACATGTAACACATGCATTGGAGACGTGTCAAGCCTTGAGAGAGACACCTAGTCATTAGGAAAAGAAGATTTCTGCAGCTCTTCCTTGGTTTCACCGAAAAATAAAGACCTCCTTCTTGCCTGTTTGCTTCACCGAAACTCTCCACCATCAAATCTCTCTTCTTGCTCATTTATGTATCTTGGCTTTTGGTTAAATAGCCAACTTTTCACCTTACTAAACAAGAGCTGAATCACTCCAACCCATTTGTGGTTTTCAGTTGTCTCTCTCTATCCTTGACTCTCTCCACCAAAAATTTGATAAATTCTCGAATTTTTGCTGAAGTATAAGCCAAGTAAGTAATGCTTTAAGTTTTAAGATAGTGTAAATGATTTCTGTTGAGGTTTTAATGTTTGTAACTAGATGCATGTGTAAAAGGTGTACATTTTCATGCTTGTGGATTGCTGCATGCGTTAATGATGTTGATGCATGTGTGAGTGGTGAAAGGAGAAGCAAATTCGGTGATATGATTAACAAGATGAAGGATTATAGTCATTGGAAAATATGATACATACGGTATTTTACTGAACATATATCTGTATTTAACCCATAACTTGACCTGTGAATATCCAAATTAGATAGACTTTAATTCAAAGTAAACTAGAGACATAGAACTACATTTTTCATGAAAGAATGAATTCAAAATATGCCCTCGAGAGTCTAGAAATTTGGCTTGAAGTTGAAATTGGTGTTATGTCGAGGTATGAAAACAGTTTGTGGATTTTTTATTATAACTTCTAGGATACTAAACTAAAATGCATGATATTGGTGTCATTGGACTTTCAAAACATTGAGCAACATTTGATTAGTAGAAGATGTTGCCTAGGTACCCTATTGTCAAGGTCAAAATGGTCATGCAAATCAGACCTGAAATCTACTTTAAAAAAATCTAGAAAATTGATAGGTTTATTATTGATTTTATGAAGATGAAGAGGTTTAAGAAAATTGATTAGAGTTTCATAATTTTATGAAAAAAATTGGTTTTTTAATGAGTATAAAATGTAATATGTTTGTGCTAAAGTGATGATCTAGAAATATTGAAATGAATTTGGTGTAAAAATGAAAGTGAGGAAATGTGCTGGAATATTATGAACTGGAGAATTTTCATTGACCATGCTTCAGTATTTTGCTTACATGTTGATCTGTAGATTTCTAAATGAGTTGATTCTTTATTCAGATTAAACTTGAGACATATATATACAACTTTCTTGAAGAAGTCTAATTTTAATTCTGTCTTTAAGATTTTGGAAAGTGGCATAAAATTGAGTCTTGACTTAGGTTGTAGCACCACAAGGGACAGAAATCATGTCCTATTTTTATTGAATAAAATGTATTGATTTAGGTAGAATTATGTTAGGGTGTCTCAACAAAGTTGTATATCATTCTCTTAACGTTGAACTGATATAAATTTTGTAACTTTTGGATATTGATATTGAAAGATATGAGTTGTACAATTCGAGAGTATGATCATGTGCTAGCCAAAAGTTCAAATATACACAGTTTGTGATATTATGAGCATAACTCATATAATACTGAATTAAATTGGATATTATTGGAGTCATTAGAAACTTAAGACATACAGGAACAACTGTCTAGAAGAGAGTATTACAGAAATACATCATTTTATTGATCTTATTGATTATGCAAAGTTGACCCGATTGAGGAGCTTCCAGCAAAAGTTGGAATAGAAATTGAATGTATGGATTTTGGAACTTTTGAAGTACAATTGATGCTTACATCAGTTTAGTAAGGAAATATACCCGAGAATTTGTCATGAACATGCATCATACATATTCAGTATACATAAATGAATTCCTAATCATACATAATAGTAATTTGTATATATGTAAATTGTTATAGAGGAACGCATAAAGCGATCACTTCCATATATTGCCGGGACTTCGAGACAATAAGCAATAAGGGAGCTTTTGTGAGTAATCTTAGATGGTTATACCTTACATTGTTCTGCTTGTTGAATTTGGTTTATGCTGATTGAGTTCTGAATTCCTGACAATGATTGTCTAACACGTTTGATGCATGTTTATATCATTGTAAGTGCTACTTGCATGTGAATATGATTGACTACTTGCTTTGCAAATGAAATGTCTGAAATGACTTTGTTTTGGTTTTAAAACTGTTGAGTCCTAGTTATAGGTAAATAGGCATGCCTAGAAGGATCTGTAGCTGCTCCTATGACACTTCGGTGCCCAAACTTCAGTCTCTCTTGTGACACTTTGGTGTCGAGACTTCGGTCTCTTATGTATAAGTCTCGTTACCTGCTTCTGTAAATGGCTTAGTAGTCATCTAATTTTGTGCTCTGATATATGTTTGATTTTGACATAAACTGTATTATGATTTTAAAGGGTTTATACCCTCTTTTGATATTCAGCTTTGTTAACTATAAAATATGTTCTAAAATGCATTATGTCTGCTTTATTGTTAAGCCAATTTGTTAATGTATGCTTATGCTATTATATGATTCAGTATGATGAGTTATCACTTTATATATAGATTAGTTATTATTCACTAAGTTATATGCTTAGCATGGTGGATTTGCCTCCTGTAGGTTTAGAACGAGGATTATAAAGACTGGGACGAGTCAACTGCAATGGATAATGAAGACTGAGTCTTATTTTGGTAAAAATGTATTTTGAATATGTTTTTGGCTTGTTTATAAAATGTATGATTCCGAATTGTTGTAAGTTTTTGTAATAACTATGTTTCAAGCTGGTTTTAGTTTTTGGAACAAGTATTAAGTTCATGCGATATAATGTATGTATGTTTGGAACAAGTTTAGAATGATTTGCAATGTATGTTTGCTTCAGTTGCTAAAAATACATGTAATCAATGTGTAGTACGTTTTGAAATGCTTCCACATCGGTCTGTTATTTGCTTCTGTTTAGGGGTCCGATGTGGCACTCCTGTATCCTTCCAGGGGGTGTAAGGGCGTGTCAATAATTATTGTTTATTATTTGATAACTCATGTAACTATCTTCTTCTTCCTTCTTGCTTTAAACGTATAGTTATGTTTTCCTTTTCACACTCCCCCTTAAGATGAGCATGAATATTGATCATATTCATCTTGGTAATTAAAAATATGAGCTGGGACGAATTGAGAGCCTTTGTGTGGATGTTTGCGATATGCTCTTTAGTTGTCACATCTTCAATTTTTACAATTCCTTCTTTAACCTTTTCTCTAATAAAATGACAAGCTATCTCAAAGTGCTTCGTTCTCTCATGATGTACAAGGTTTTTACATATCTGAATAACTGATTGATTATCGCAATACATTATGACTGTCCCTTCATACTTTAGCTTAAAATCTTCAAGTAAATTCTTAATCCAAAGCACTTCACAACATGTAAGAGTCATGACTCTATATTTAGCTTCAATTGAGCTTTGAGCCACTACTGATTGTTTCTTAGTTTTCCAACTAATTATAGCTCCTCCATACATTATACTAAAGCCATATATGGATCTTCTTGTGTTTGGGCGAGTTACCCAATCACTATCTGTGAAGCATTCTAGCAGTGTATTTCCTTCAGCATTTAGGACAATTCCCTATCTCGGTGTTCCTTTCAAGTATAAGACCACTTTCGAATCCACTTGCCAATGTATCTTGGGCGATTTGCTCATAAATTGGGATAAGATATGAACTGAATAATTAAGGTCAGGTCTTGTAAAGGTGAGGTATATCAATTTTCTGACACGCTTTTTGTAGGTTGTTGGATCATCCAAGAAATCCTTTTCTATTTGTCTCAATCCATGACTCGGTTCAATAGGTATTGAACTTGTTTTTGCACCTAACAATCTGCATTGTACCAAAAGATTTAAGGTATATTTCCTTTGACACAAAACTATCTTTTTTTTTGTTTTGATCTTGCTATTTCAACTCCAAGGAAGAACTTAGGTTGTCCTAAGTTTTTGAATTTGAACTTTGTACTCATGAAATTGAGTACTTTATTAATTCCTTCTTGCATTTTGCATCCAATTAGAATATCATCTACATAAACTAATAGTGATACTAGACCATCAGATGAAGACATTTTAGTGAATAGGGAGTAATTTGACCTACATTGAAAGAAACCAAACTCAAGGAGAGCTTAAGTGAATTTAGAGTTCCACTATCTAGGTGCTTGCTTGAGTTCGTAAAGTGATTTTTTGAGTTTGCATACGATACGATCAATTTCTCCCTGCTTCTCCCCCTTCACTTTATAGCCCTAAGGTAATTTCATATACACATCTTTATGTAATTCACCATTTAAGAATGAATTGTTAATGTCAAGTTACTGCAAATTCCAAACATGTTTTGCAACGAGAGTGAAGAATAGTTGTACGATAATTTGTTTAACATTTAGACTGAAGGTTTTGCTGTAATCAAAGCAACCCTTTTGATTAAAACTTTTTACTGCAAGTCTTACGTTGAATCGTTAAATTGTTCTGTCTAAGTTTAACTTTGTCTTATACACCCATTTGCAACCAACAATGTTCTCTCCAGGTGGACGACATACAACATCCTAAATGTCATTTTTTTTATAAAGCATGTAGCTCTCCATCCATTGCACTTCTCCAATGCTCCGCATACACGGCCTCATGATAGTGGGTGGGTTCCTACAAGGTTGTAAGTGCATATAGAAAACGATTGTGGTTCTTTGAAAGGTTAGAGGTTGTGAGAAAGTAGAGATAGGGTGTTAAGTAGATAATGAGGAATTCATCTTAAGATTATGCTAATATATGTCAAAATATTAGGGAATTTTAGGTTGCCTTGTTAAGCGTCTAACAAATATGGAGAGCTGGTGGGTTGATTGAGTGGTTGAAGATGAGGTGATTGAATAGATGAAGAAGATGTTTCTTGTAGGGGTGATGCAGGGCATGAAGTGATATGATCACAAACAGATCTTGACGCATTTGCAGTTTCATGGTTGTCATTGCTATGTAAATGTGATTTGTTTGATGAAAAGTCATACAAATCAGTATTAGACAGAAGATGAGTGAAAACAATGTTAAGGTGAGAAATATTTTATTTCATCATGGTTTCGGTGTGTACAGAGGGGAAGCTTTTATATTAAAACTGAGAAATGCTATTAGCTAGTGTTTCTACATGTTATAAGCTTTGTAACAAAAAAGGACAACTAAGACAGCTAGGAAAACTTCTGGTATATTGTACAAAAAAGAAAATGAAATTTGAAATAAAACAAGTAAGTTTATTATGTTCGTCTTTGGTCTTGTGTGGCCTATGCTTATGATAGAGCAAGTCTAGTATGATAAACTGGCCCATGCCCAAACTCGTTCAATCTCTTTAACACCCCCTTCAAGTCAGAGCTCCGAAGAAAATGACGGATCTGAGCTTGAGGAGTACGTCAGTGAATGGGTGTGTGGTAGTGGTTTGGTAAACAAGTCAGCTAGCTGTTGTTTGCTTCGGCTGTGTTTAAGGCTTACCAACCCTAAGTTCGCCGCATTGCGCACCAAGTGAAGGTCGATCTCTAGATGCTTTGTTCTCTCGTAGAGGACGGGGTTCTTAGAGATGTGAATCATCGCTTGATTATCGCAAAACAGAGGTATGGTTTCAAGATTTGCTACTTGAAAATATCCCAAAAGTTGAACAACCCACTTTAACTCACACGTAGTTGAAGCTAAACATCGGTATTCTACCTCCGCAGAAAACCTATTGACTATTATTTATTTCTTTGTCTTCTAAGAGATAGGTGATTTTTTGAGGAACACACAAATCCAATTAAGGATCATCTACTGAACACACAACTCGCCTAGTCTGAATCAGAGTGTGCGGTGAATTGTAGGTTCAAATCTGATGTGTAGAATAAACCTTGGTTATGTGTTCCTTTGAGATATTTAAGGACATGTTTTAAAGCTTCCCAGTGTGATTGTCTTAGTAATTTCATGAACTGTCTCAATTGTTGTGTTATGTAGGTGAGATTTGGTCTCGTGAAGCTTAGATATTACAGTCTACCTACAATCCTCCTGTAGCATTCCGGGTCTTTGAGTGGCTCACCTTCATTGATAGTAAGTTTTCTTCCTAGAACTATGGTTGTTATGCATGGCTTGTAGTTAAGTAGATTTGTTTCTTGTAAGATATCCCTCACATACTTGCCTTGACTAAGGATCATTCCTTCTTCTGACCTTGCTATCTCAACACCTAAGAAAAACTTAGCATACCCTTGATCTTTGATTGTGAATTCCTTGTTTAAATCTTGCTTAACAGTGATTAGATGTTCTTCTTCTACTCCAGTGATAAGAATATTAATGATAGCAATAAAATTTGATTCTTGGCCTTTTGTGTATAGGTAATAATCTAATTTTGATTTTTCAAACCCCAATTGCTTTAGTTTCGTAGTTAATTCCTTGTGTCACTGCCTTCCTTCCTGTTTGAGTCCATAAAGGGACATTTTTAATTTGCAAACCTCTCCTTCCTTTGCTTTCTTATAACCTTGTGGTGGTAGCTTGTAGAGTTCTTCTTCTAGGGAGCCGTGTAGATAGGCATCATTTATGTCGCATTGTAGTATGGGACATTTTTTTGATCGTAGCTATAGCTAGGAATTTCCTGATTATCACAACCTTAGCGATAGGGGAAAATACCTCTGAGTAGTTCACTCCTTCTCTTTGGTTGAAGCCCTTCGCTACCAACCTTGATTTTAGTTTGTCAACAGTACCATTTGGATTATATTTGACTTTGTATACCCATTTTGATGTTATAGCTTGCTTCCCTTTAGGTAGTTGTGTTAAACCCAAGTTTGGTTATCTTCTAGGGCTTCTAACTGTGCATCCATGGAGTCCACCCATTCCTTTGATTTATTTGCTGTCTCATAAGAAATAGGTTCAAACATAGTAGATACATTACTTATGAACTCCCTGTAGCCTTGTTTATATGCAACATGAAAGCTTGAAGTCTTTGTCTTATTCTATTCCTGCAGGACCAAAAACTTTAAAAATGTTATTAGCATTATCGGGGACAGAAGTGGAATGATGAGCAGAGGCTTGGTGGACATAGTCATCAAGGTATTTGGGTATGATATGTGTTCTTCAGCTCCTCCTCATAGTATTATTAGTGATAGTGTCTTGGTTGATGGTAATGTCTAGTTGTGGTTGTGTTTCTGTGGTTTCTGGTGTGTGTTCAATGCTTTGTATGTTTGACAATCTTGGCATGTCATCTAGTGCCATTGTTTCCGTACCATCATCATTTACTGTGTTGTAAAGGAATAGGGTTAGTGGTGTTTGTTCAGGTGTTGTTGTTGTGTTTACAAAGGGAAAAGTGTTTTTATGGAAGGTAACATCTCTTGAACTAAAAGTGGTTTTTATGTCAATGTCCATGACTCGGTAGGCTTTGTAATCTGGCATGTATCCTAGAAAAACACACTTCAAAGATCTAGGATCTAACTTTGTCTTGTTAGGTATTTTATCTAAGGCAAAACATAGGCATCCGAAAGCTCTCAAATGTTCATTGGTTGCTTTTTTGGTGTAATTTCTTGAGGTTTGCCATTGTAGGAGTTTGGTAGGGATTCTGTTTAAGAGGTAAGTCACAGTGAGTGGTGCTTCTCCCTAGTATTGTTTTGGTCGGTTTGCAGTGAATCTTATAGCTCTTGTCATTTGTAGTAAATGTTTGTATTTGATCTCTACTACTCCATTTTACTGTGGAGTGTATGGACAACTTTTCTTATACACTATTCCTATCTCTGTGAAAAACTTTCTGCATTCATAGTTTATAAACTCTCTCCCATTGTCTGTTTTCATTTTCAGAACCTTTGTATCGTATTGTTTCTCTATGGTTTTGATGAATTTTGTTATGGTGGGTTGTGTTCTGTCTTTGTGCTTGACTAAGAAGGTCTGAATAGCTCTAGAAAAGTCATCTACGATAGTTAAGAAGAATTGTGATCCATCTAAACTAGGTACCTTGTAGGGCCCCCATAGATCCATGTGTAGGATTTCAAAAGGTTTAGTGGTTTGTATATTGTGTTTAGGGAAGGGCTTTCTGTGTTGTTTTGCCATAGGACATATTTGACAATTGGATAAATTGGAATTGAAAATTTTGACTTCATTGATATGCTGCATCTTTTCCTTAGAAACATGTCCCAATTTCATATGCTAGGTATTAACAGAAACAAAAACACTAAAAACAACATTTTTGGTTCAGTAGAAATCTAGGGAAGGACCTTTGAAAGTTCCTGAAGGTAATAGGTTGTCTTTTGTCAGCTGATACAGTCCACTTCTAGCCTTAATAACCGCTATAACATTGTTAGTCTGTAGGTCTTGCAAAAACATGTCATTAGATACGAAAATAGTGGCAATATCATTTTGTGTTGTGAGTTTATGCACAGAGAGTAGGTTCTTGAAAAAATTGGGAATATGCAAGATTTCATCAAGGCTAATTTTATCTCTAATAGTAGCTTGGCATACGTGTTTCACTTGCTGTTTTGTGCCATCTCGGAGTGTTACTGGTTCATACAAGTTGTTTATCTCATATTCATGGTAGAAACCAAGACCTGAGACCATATGTGATGATGCACCTGAATCAACCAACCATATGCATTCATTTTCTACATTATGATCATTATCGTAACTTATGCTATTACCTGCAAAATTTGCAAGCCCACCAAACTTTACCTCACCCGTGGCCTTTCCTTTTATTGCTTTTGATATCTCCTATTGAATGAAGGTGGCTAAGTCTTATGGGATTTGGCCATTCTTTTCATTTTGCTCACTGGATTCTTATTGTATGTCTGTAGGAGTATCACTGATCACAGCTAGGTTTGCTTTGCTCTTCTAGCCGATTAATTCTTTGTACCAGTCAGGCACACCGTGGATCTGAAAACAAGTCTCAATGGTATGTCTCGTTTTCTCGCACTTTTCACAATACTTATCTTCTTTCTTAGTGAATGGTTTTTTGCTATTGTTTTTGCCACCTTTCTTAGCATTGAAGTTGGTTGCCTCACCATCATAGCTACATTTAAGCTACTGTCGTGATTAGCATTTACTGCCTTTTGCCTCTCCATAGTTTGCATCATGGCAAAAACTTTGTTAACCATGGGCAAAGGTTCCATTAGCATGACCTGGTTAACTAGATGCTTATAATCTTTATTTAATCCCATAAAAAATTGCACCAGTCTGTGTGTATTTTCCTTGGTAGTAATAGCTTTTGCAGCATCATAAGTGCATGTAGGTATAGGACTTAGGTTGGCTAAATCGTCCCAAAATTTCTTTAGTTTTGTGTAATATGCGGAAATGGTGAGATTACCTTGTTTCAAGGAACTGATTTCCCTTTCTATCTGATATAGCAATGGCCCATTGGCTTCCCAAACCTCTCTCTTAGTTCTTCCCAGAGCTCTTTGGCTGTGGAGAATGATAAGAAAGCATCACTTAGTTCCTTTATCATGGAGTTGAGGATCCAGGACTTGACCATAGAATCTACTCATTTCCATCTGGCAAGGAGAACTATGTCTTCCATTAGTTATATGCAAGTTCCATTGACGAAGGAGAGCTTGTCTTTGGCAAATAGGGCTGTCATCATTGACTTGCTCTAAGTTAGGTAGTTGTTACCATTCAAAGGTGTAGTGACAAGGATAGCTCCAGAGTTTTCTGTATTTGTGATGGAGTATGTATCTAGGTCTGGGTTTTATGTGGGGTTGCTAGCTCCATTGTCGTTGGCCATGTTGTACATTTTTTGGCTAGGATAAGGTGGATCAGACTGTAGTCTCTAATGCCATGAAAACAATTTTAAGGTAGATGAAGAAAGATTTTATTTCATCATGGTTTCGGTGAGCACAGAGGAGAAGCTTTTATATTAAAACTGAGAAATGCTATTGGCTAGTGTGTCTACATTCTAAAAGCTTTGTAACAAAAAAGGACAACTAAGACAAATAAGAAAACTTCTAGTATACTATATAGAAAAGAAAATGAATTTTGAAACAAAACAAGTAAGTTTATTGTGTTGGTCTTTGGTCTTGTGTGGCCCATGCTTATGATAGAGCAAGTCTCGTATGATAAACCAGCCCATGCCCAAACTCGTTCAATCCTTTTAACAATGAGAATGATTATTGAGTTTGATGTTCGATGAAAAATTTGGATCTAAAGGAAAAACATTTTCATGAAAAACAATGTCTCTTGAGACAAATATTCGTTGATTATATAGATCATAAATTTTGTATCCTTTAATGCCAACTGAGTATCCGATAAAAACACATTTCCTTGCTTTAACTTTAAATTTTTGTTTGTGACTGTGAAGTGTGGAAGCAAAACAAAGTGAGCCAAAGACTTTCATGTGTGAGTAGTGAGGTGGTTTTCCAAGAAGTTTTTCATAAGGTGTTAGATTTTGCAAGACTTTTATAGGAATTTTATTGATTATGTAAAGGGGACGATTTTCCAAAACATCACTAATAATTTTTTGCTACAAAAACTAAGTGAAGCAAAAAAATATTAGCAACAATTAGCCAAAAAGGTCTCTTATAGTTTTCAGCTATGGAGATTTGGCGATATTGGTAATGAATATAAATTGTCGCTAATAAATTTTGAAATTTTTAGTAACAATTGTTTTAGTAGCCAAATGTAATTTATGTTATAGTGCGAAACAAAAAAGAGTAAATGGATCGACATAAACATTAAGACATTGGTACCTATATGTTGAAAAAACATAAATCTACTTACTTACAAGGTAATACAGACCAAAGTCAACATCGATAATGGTCCCGACAACTGCGGAGACTTCAAGGCGGCGGATGACTAGAACGCTAAGTCATCACTTCTTTGAAAGCTTGGCCCTCACGCCAATAGTCCGAAGGAAGAGTTGGTCAATCCAAGTTCAATTTATTTGCCTTCTTATCTATCTCCTTCCCGGAAAGCAGAAGCAAAAGAGAAACTTTTATTCGTTCGACCGTCTGGGCAACTCTCTTGTTTTTATTTGTTTGTAAAGCAATAAGTATTTTAAAGGTTGGCAATATTAATCTAGAATTAATATTTTAAATTTGTATTAGTCAATCTTGAAATTAAAAATTAATTTAAAAATTCAAAAGATTGAATATTCTACTACTAAAGTATTACAATATTGATATAATTAATCAACATGAAGTCGATTTAACATATAAATTTAAAATTTTAATAATCAAAAGAACATGTTCAAGTGCTACTTAAAACTCAGGTTAGAAAATAACATGTTGTAGCGTTACTTAAACTCAGCTTAAACGTAACCGAATTCGGACCGGCCGCCACTATAAAGTGATGATATCATTACATCCAAATTCACCAAGTCAGTCTTTAAATTTAGATAAAAAGTATATCAATTTTGATAGTACTGTTCTAAAGGTAAGTACAAAACAAGGTCACTACTTCTTGGAAAGCGGGGAGGCCTTAAATAATAATATGGTGGCCTTTATTTGCCATTGGTTGGCAGTCGACAACTTCCGTGTAGAAACTAAATTCTTGTAACTATAAATTAAGCAGAAGCATACATTGAAACCCAAAATGTAGCTAGAGGTCCAGAGATGGATACTGAATTTGTGGCATCTCCACGTAAACCTCATGCAGTTTTCTTCCCAGCTCCGGCACAGAGCCACATTAAAACAATGTTTAAGCTAGCAAAGGTACTTCACCTCAAAGGCTTTCACATAACATTTGTGCATTTTGAGATTAACTATAGATGCTTACTTGAAACAAGAGGTCCAACCTCCATGGATGGCTTGTCGGACTTCCGTTTTGAGTTCATTCCGGACGGCCTTCCTTCGACAGAAACAAATGTTGTCCCATATGTCGCGAAAATCAGTGAGCACATGGTGCAGGGAGACTACTTTGCTCGATTTAGCGATCTCATTGCAAAACTCAACGACAGTATGTCTTCCAATGTTCCACCAGTGACTTGCATTGTTTCTGATGGATTCATGTCAAACTGCACCATTCCAGCAGCTGAAGAACATGGACTTCCAATTGCAACTTTCTTTACTGTCTCTGCCTCTGGTTTCATGGCCTTTGATCAGCTCCGAGTACTCGTAGAAAGAGGTTTATTACCCTTGAAAGGTATATTGCGAGCAAGAAAAAAGAGTCATCTTCTCATGCTTAGTTGCATATTTACTTACGGAGCGAAAAGTATTAGTATTGATTGCCATGAACATAAACTTGGTAAATTTTGATGGTAAAGTACGGTCACTTACAAGATCCACATAGAGTCAGTGACCTGTCTAAGAAAGCTTCTTCTTTAGTAGTTTTCATCAACTAGGACACGTTCATGTACTTAAAAACCTCATTATTAGGTGGTAACTTCCATGTTAGATGTTAAAAGTTGTCAGTTCTAACTGTTTATTATTTTGTTGTCCATTTGCTTTCACTAATATTTTTATCTTTGCAATTATTATTATTATTTTGCAGACGATAACTTCCTAACAAATGGGTACATGGACCAAGTGGTAGACTTCATTCCAGGAATGAAACATATGCGTTTAAGGGATTTTGCAACCAACGGAACTCAAGTGAAAAGCACTGATGATATCATGTTTCGGATAGCAGAAGAGACAACTAAGAAATCACGTGAAGCTTCAGCACTCATTTTGCATACTTTTGATGCCTTAGAACCTGAAATCTTGGATAATCTATCACATATGTTTCCTGCTGTCTATTTCATTGGTCCTCTGCAACTACATCTAAATCAAATGCAAAACAATGACTTAAGATCAATTGGATGTAATCTATGGAAAGAAGAACCCAAGTGTCTTCGATGGCTTGATTCCAGGGAACCAAACTCAGTGCTTTATGTCAATTTCGGCAGCTTAGCATTGTTGACAACAGAACAAATCATCGAATTCGGCATGGGACTGGCTAAAAGTAACTGCTCTTTTCTGTGGATAATTAGGCCTGACATGGTAGTTGGTGGCTCTGCAGTATTGCCTCCTGAGTTTAGTGAAGAAACAAGAGAGAGGGGGTTCATAGCTGGTTGGTGTCCACAAGAGGAAGTCCTCAACCACCCTTCAGTCGGAGGTTTCCTTACACACTGCGGGTGGGGCTCAACTATTGAGAGCATTTCTGCCGGCGTGCCCATGCTTTGTTGGCAGTTCATTGCCGATCAACCTACCAATTCTAGATATGCTTGCGCTGAATGGGGAATTGGTATGGAGATTGGTAATGATGTGAAGAGAGATGATTTGGCTAAGCTTATATCAGAGCTCATGGAAGGAAAGAAAGGGAAGGAAATGAAAAACAAAGCCATCGAGTGGAAAAGATTGGCAGAAGAGGCTACTGGTCCCAAAGGGTCATCATCCTTGAATTTAGAGAGGCTCATAAATGACATTCTTTTATCAGAAAAATCCATGTCTCAGAAAGCTTGAATATGATCGAGAAGAGCTGCACACTTCTCGTTGCTCTAGTCTTAAATGTGCAGTGTAAGTGTAGTTTTGTATTTGAGTATCTACTCTGCTATTATCATGTGTGATCAATTTATTTTGATCCCTTCTCCACTAGTTTTCATGTTACCTGTAATATCATGCGAGTTAATTAAGAAATTGCTCAATCTGATATTTACAGTTTTGGTATGAAAATCATGAACATTGATGTAAAGAAAGTAAAGTGTAAGAAGATTTTATGAAGGCACGATTATGATCTATGGTTAAAAAACATTTCCGATTTGAAAAGTTAGCTATTTCATCCCAATAGAAGATCAAGATTCAGTTAGTTTTCTTCGTCAATTTCCTTAATTCTTAATTAATTAGAAACTGATGAAGAAATCAGTTTGTTAAGGGTAGCTTAGAAGGTGGCACTTAGATATACTTGAATAAGTTATTAAAAATTATCACTTTAAAATAACTAAGAAGAATATTCTTGATTAATAATGATCTAAAAAGTTTTTTGACATATTGAAGTGTGATTTAAAAAAATGTTATTTTCAAATATCAATTATTAATTAGTGAGAAGAAATATAATTGAATTTAAAATAAAATAGATACTAATTTTCTACTTTGTGTCTAATTAAAACATTAGATTACGAGGGGATTCAATTATACGTTATAATTATACATAGACATATTAAATCAAATAACTCTAATATTCTTAATATTTGATTGATCATGGTATGTTGCTATATGTTAGTCTTAATTAATAAATATAAATTATTTAATTAGAAAATTAAAGATAATTATAATTGTAAACTCAATTTATAAATTATAATCATTGTCAATATGTTACGAAATTGACAATTTACACGTATAGTGTTATTAAAAAGAAAAAATATTTCAATTAAATTGAATTTAATCATTAAGTTTTAAAAATTTACAAAACAAATACGATATGTTTGATTAATTAAGATTAAATTATAATTATAATTAGAGTTATATTTTAATTATAATCAAGAGTTACGTTAGCATCTACTGGGTCGCTCATTTGGATTTTTTTTAAAATTAAAATGAGATATATTATCAAAGCTGAAAACTTATATACAACCTTTACAAGGATAAGAAACAAATTGAAACTATCAACTTCTACACTTCTAGAAAAACATACATCCGAACCCACCCAAAAGATCTAGATTGACCAATTTGATCTAAGTTCCTGGCTAATGGTTTCTTAATTGATTCCCTTTTGCTAACATTAACTCTCTAATCAAATTAACTATTGTCTCGACAAGCTCATATTTGTGTTGTTCTACTTCCTTATAGATACGTCTATTCCTCTCATTCCATATGTAGTAAATCACCATATGAAACTACGTCTTGATGATAAGACTATCTCGCTGCTCTGTTCTTGAGTATTTCATGACATCATTCAATGCTGCATTCCATTCAAAGGTGAAACTTGGGGTTCTATTCATATTCAATATTCTGCTCCACACCGCTTTGGTATATTCACACTCAAAAAAGAAATGATTTCTACTCTCATTGACTTGTTTACACAATACACAAAGGGGGTCAAAGCTTCCAAGACATTGATCATTGGTTCTCAACCAGTCTTGATAGTTAACCACAAGAAGATAGCAGATTTAGGACTTAGGAGACGGTTGGCTCGCACGGAGGAATGGTAATAGGAATGAGAATGAATATAGTGAGGAATGAGAATGAATATTATCATTATAATTATGATGGTTGGTTAAGAGAAAGGAATGATTACCATTACCATTAACAGTGGTTAGTTTGTAAAAATATTGAAAAATAAAATTTTAATTAAATTTAATTAATTAATTAATTATATTGTAATTAATCAATTACAATATATTGATTAATTAAAATATTTTAATTAATTTTAATTAATTAATTAATTGTATTTTAATTAATAATAATATTTTAATTAATTATATTGTAATTAATTAATTAAAATATTTTAATTAATTATATTTTATTTAATTAATTATATTTTAATTAATTATAATGTAATTAATTAACCCATTCCTCAATAACAATGATACCCATTCCTCTAAATTAAAAGAGGAATGGAGTATTACCCAAAAGTGGGTAATCAAAATTATAATCCTATAATCATATCCCCTTACCAAACTCAATCTTCCATTCCATACTCATATCCCCTTTTTCATACCCCCCAAACAAGCACCCCCTTAGTACTTGTTTCCACACCAAACCAGCCTATGGTACTATTTCCTGTGATGCTCTCACTATGTTGTGTGCAGATTTAGTCGTGAACTCCCCACCTTGTTGAGTAGCCCATGCCACCTTGTCCACCCGTAAACTGGTTTGCATTCTATTAACATAATTGTCAATAAGATGAACAAATCTGTAGCTATGCATCCTTTTCCTCTCCCAAAAATACGATGCAACTTTAGCCTTCTTAGGAATTCTATTCCATAATACTTGTAAATAATTCCGCAACCATAATGGACTAAAATTAGTCCAGTTATCAAACTAAAAATATATATCTTCACCATTCCCTACCCTATATTTAATAAAAGGATAGATCATTTCCCTAAGATTCAACAAGCTCTTAAAAATCCTAGAGTAATCATACCTGAACTGACGTTGCCAAAAACTTTGCCCATTGAGACAGTATATTTGCACCCATTTGACCCACAGTGCTTCTTTTGTCCACAAATAATCTCCATATTATCTTCATTAGTAAAACCCTTTACATTTGTTCAATCGAAATAATTCCCAATCCCCCTAGTTTTTTCAGCACGATTATATCACTCCATTTGACTTTTGCCCCCTTTGCAATTGTCATGTTTTCCATTCCATAAGAAAGATTTTAGCATCCTTTCCATTTCCTTGATCACTCTCTTCGGAATTTACCACATGAAAGGCCCAATGTACATGCATACTGTTCAAAACCGATATAATAAGATTGACTCTTGTAGTAAGTAATAAGGATTGGTTTTGCCAAGCATTAATACAAGCTTTCAATTTCTCCAACAATGGCATAAAATCTGAAAATTTTGGCTTACCCGTAGTGATTGGAACACCCAAGTACCTGAATAGAGTATCTTGAAGTGACAACCCCACCAAATTAGTAATCCACTTCGGCTTTCTAACATCAGAGGAAACATAGATGCCGCTCTTCTATACATTCATTTTCATCCCTGACCATCCTGAGAAAGTATGCATCAAATTCATCATAATCGATATAACATGTGGTTCAACCTTACACATGATTATCACATCATCAGCATAAAGCAGATGAGTCAATTTCATTTTGCTATATTTGTAGTGATATTGAAACTGCCCATTACTTTCTGCCATTTTGGATAATAGTATAAATAGTCCCTCCATTACAAGAGTGAATAGGTAAGGGGATTGAGGGTCCCCTTGCCTAATCCCTCTAATAATATGAAATGGTTGTGTCGGAATCCTATTAATTAAAACACTCATGGAAGTGGTTTGAATGAATTGGAGTATCCACTGACAAAATCTTGAAGGTAGACTAATAACGACCAAACAATCCCTCAAAAATCCCTAACCAATTGTATCATAAGCTTTAAAAAGATCAATCTTTAATGTGTAGCTCTTAATCTTTTTTCCAGTATGTTATTCACCCAATAAGTCTTGCAACATTAATATGTTATCCCCAATGCTTCTAGATAGAAGAAATGCCGCTTAAGCCTTGTTCACCACCTCAACCATCACTACTTTCAATCTACCAGCCAATAAAGATGCTATAATTTTGTAAACAGTTGTGCAGCATGAGATCGGTTGATAGTCCGTAATCATCTCCGGTCACTCCTTCTTAGGAATCAGACATAGGAACGTGTGATTGTTCTCCTTTAGAAATGTACCAGATGAAAAAATCTCTAACATTGCCTCCGTTAAAAGTTAACTGGTGATGTTCCAAGTTGCCTGAAAAAACCCAACCAAGAATCCGTCCGGACCTGGATATTTTGAGCTATGTAACCGAAACAAGGCCTCTTTCACTTGTTAGGCTGAGAAAGGAGCAGTTAACATCTCTAGGCTTTCACGGCTTGTGCAGACCTCCAACACCTCTTTAACCCCAAATCCACTCCTCTCACTGTCGATGCTTCTCATTAGCTTGATAAAAAAAATCCCTGATGTGATCAGTAACCTCCTTTTGACTTGTTAACTGATTACCCACCTCATCCTTCAATTTTGTAATAGTATTGATATTCCTCCAAGCTAGCATAGACTCCTGGAAATACTTAGTATTAAAGTCTCCCTCTTTGAGCCATGTTTGTCTCGTCTATTGTTTAATGATCGAATTATGCAAATTTAGACCCGCCTAATAATTCTTCATCCAATCTGCTTCAAGTGATCTTAATTTTTTCATTGGGAGGATCCCTATAACACTTCTTTTGAATCTCAATCAAAGAATTACCCATTTCCTGCAAATTCAGTGTTCTATTTTTGCTAAACTCTTTAATAGCAACTTTTGCAAGTTTCAATTTCTGCATCAATTGGAAAGCCTTATATCTGACAACCTCAGTTTGCCACACTTTAAAAATCATATCCATATAACCTTCAATCTGTGTTAACACATTAAAAAACTGAACGGTGTCCCTATCCTATAGCCAACACACATCTGTTGTATTAGTACGAATGCATGATCAGAAAATTCAGGTTCTCCAAACACAGCTGATGCAGTAGGAAAATAACTAAGCCATCTTTGATTCACCAACACTCTGTCAAGTTTTTTCCTGATGAATATATTACCTTTTTGCTTATTCTCCCAAGTAAATCATCTACCAATACCTCTAAGATCCACTAAATCAGTGCTCGCAAATAATTGGTTAAGTTTCAACCTTGAGTGTCTGTGAAAATGCACTCCTCCCTCTACTTCATCAGCAGTCAAAACAGTTGATAAACTTGCTAGTTAGTTGTAGCTTGCCAACTAATGCTCCTTCTGTCGAGAGGCTAAGAAAAGCATTGCACATTTATTCTTTAAATGTAGTTACATTAAAGGAATATGGCATGAACTACCCAAAAGGAAAACTGAGGAGTTAGATAATCTAGATGGCATCATCTCTTGGTACTTAAACAATATGAGTTTTGACAGCACTGCTCACAAATATATCTGGGTGGCTTTATCTTCAACAGTCACTACAATATGGGATGAAAGAAACAATAGAATCTTCCAAAATAAATGCCTATTAATGAAACAATTCAACAATCACTTGTGCAACATATCAGACTCCAAATTAATTTATAAAAACCCAAATTCTAGCATAAACAATACCTAAATGCATTTTGGAGTATTTAGTTTCTAATGTATTCAAGTATCTTTTTATAATCCCTGAAAGTCACTTATTTGATGATCCCTAAAAGTCACTGATTTGAGGTAACAACTAGTATTGTATTTTGATTGCATAGTTGAATTGTTTTTCAAGGCTTAATATATTTCCTATTCTTAAAAAAATATCTAGTACATTTTTTGAAATTTTAGAGAAAGAAATAGTATTTTAATTTCATACCATACCATACCAGTCAGTACTAGTCGGAAGGTACCGTACTAGCTAAAAAATGGTACAAAACAATCATTTTGAGTACCAGTCATTGAGATTAGTTGGTAAGGACGATTTCGCATGATAGTGGTCAGTACCATGAGTTTTGAAAAATGTAGGGACCTTTTAGCAAAAAATAAAAGTTTTAACAAAAATTTAATAAAACCATTTTAAAAAATTAATAACTTGTACAAGTGCATTATTTTTTAAATTTCACTACATTATTATAAAACAACAAAAAGATTACACTAGACTACATATTTAGTGACTACCTATGTGTACTAGAATTTGAACTTATGAACTTTAAATTTAACATTAAAATTAAAATTTTATTTTATTTTTAGATATAAAATATTGTTGTTGTTAACTTTAATATATAATTTACATTAAAATTTTAACTCCTTGATCTAAATTAAAGTTTAAGATAATAACTAAATGATGTTATTCATATTATACAAAACATTTGAATACAAATAGTTAAGTAAAAAAATTAATAAAATCATTGTAACTATAATTGTCAAATTATTATAGATTTGTTCGATGTAATAACTTCATTTAGTGATCATATAAATATTCGAAAATTAATGTTAATAAAAAATAAATTGTTGTTATTTAAAATTTTTATTATTATGATTTTTAGAGTCAGAGTTGAAGTAAAATTATAAAGTATATATAGTGCAATATACTAATGAACTGTTTTGTAATTTTTAAAAAATTCAGGAAATATTTCATAAATTTAAAAAATTAGTCGAAACGGTAGCTAATATTGACCATTTCTACTACAGTATTGTACCATAATTCAATTCAATACTAATTTTGGTACGATATTCATAACATTAAGATAAGTTTAGAGAGTGTTTGTCTTTAGCTGGTTGGAGCTTTATATTAATTAAAATAAGTTTAGTTATATATTCCAAGTTAATCAAAATTTTGACAATTAGTATCAATTAAGAAGATAAAAAATTATAAAAATTTAAGTTAATAATTTATTATATGCATGAAAGATTAGCTAATTATAAAAAAATTCAAGTTGATAATTTATTATCTCATGAAAGATTAGGTAATGAATAAGTGCAATACGATAACTCCCATGTTGATGTCTGTTTCGAATTGCCTGTCACTACCGGTGCCAACTTCTCCCATTTATTTATTATAAAACACGTGGATTGGACAAGTTTGCCTTCCTAACGACAACTTCAAGGCGGCGGATGACAAGAACCGTTGGCCGTCATTTCTTTGAAAGCTTGGCCGTCACGCCAATAGTCTGATGGAAGAGTTGGTCAATCCAAGTTCAATTATTGACATTCCTATTCAATTTATTCGACCTCTCCTTCCCAGGAAAGCAGAAGCAAAAGAGAAACTTTTATTCGACCGTCTAGTCTTCTCTCTTGTTTTTATTTGTTTGTAAAGCATTACGAGATACTTTAAAGGTTGGCAATATTACCCGGGCCGGTTTGGTTTGATCTAGAATTAATTTGTTAAATTTCCAATAGTCAATCTTGAAATTAAAAATTAATTAAAAATTCTATAGATTGAATCTTCTACTACTAAAATATTACAATACTGATATAATTAATTAACATGAAGTCGATTTAATATACAAATTTAAAATTTTAATAATCAAAATAACATGTTCAAGTGCTACTTAAAACTCAGGTTAGAAAATAACATGCTGTAGTGTTAGCTAAACTCAGGTTAAACCTAACCGAATTCGGACCGGCCGCCACTAAAGTGATGATATCATTACATTCAAATTGAGCAACGAGCACGTCTTTAAATAAAAAGTATATCAATTTTGATAGTAATGTTCTAAAGGTAAGTACAAAACAAGGTCACTACTTCTTGGAAAGTGGTGAGACTTTAAATAATAATATCCTGACCTACAACTTCCGCGTACAAGCTAAATTCTTGTAACTATAAATTAAGCAGAGCTATACATTGAGAAACCCATAGTGTAGCTAGAGGTCCAGAAATGGCTACTGAATTTATGGCACCTCAACATAAACCTCATGTAGTGTTCATCCCATTCCCTGCTCAGAGCCACATGAAATCAATGCTTAAGCTAGCAAAGGTACTGCACCACAAAGGTTTTCACATAACATTTGTGAATTTCGAGAGTAATCATAGACTCTTACGTGAATCAAGAGGTTCTAACTCCAAGGATGGCTTGCCGGACTTCCGCTTTGAGTTCATTGCAGACGGTCCTGAAACTATAAATCCAAATTCTGGGGCAATCTGTGATTCGATAGTGTTCGGAGAATACGTTGAAAAATTTTCTGACCTCATTGCAACACTCAATAACAGAAAGTCTGCCAATGTTCCACCGGTGACCTGCATTATTTCGGATGGATTCATGTCGAACTGCACTATTCCAGCAGCTGAAGAACATGGAGTTCCTGTTGCAGTTTTCTTTACTCTCTCTGCTTCTGGCTTCGTGGCCTTTGATCAGGTGTCTGTACTTGTAGAAAGAGGTCTACTACCCTTGAAAGGTATGTTATGTTCATGAAAGAAGTCATTTTCCGTACGGGTAAGAAAGCTAGCTATTGATTACCGTGAACTAATACTTGTTAAATTTGTCAAAATGATCACTTCTCCAAGAGACCTTCTTAATTAGTACTTTTCATTAACCAGAACAAGTTGATGTACTTAATGAACTCTCAAGGAGGATTTAATTTCATTTCGATGTTACAAGTTAGTGCATCATTATAACCTTTTCGTCTAAGCTATTATCGTGTCTTTTTGCAGACGAAAGCTTCCGAAAAAATGGCTACTTGGACCAAGTCATAGATTTCATTCCAGGATTGAAAAATATGCGTTTAAGGGACTTTCCAAC
>JAOSBN010000003.1:2451336-2465460 GCA_027563595.1 Erythroxylum suave
AGCCAAGCTCTTTGAAGAGAAATATAACTCAACAAAAAAATCCTCTTATTTTTCCTCCACACAAAAAACACAAACCAATAATTCAACCACCCTATAGTAGCCAAAGAAGAATCTTCCTCCTCTACTGGCCATACCAAACACAAGACCGTTACCCAATCCCCCTAAAAACACAAACATAAAGAGATTAACCTCAGCAAAGATGCAGTTATGGAGAGATAAGGGACTTTGTTATACCTATGATGAGAAGTTCTCCTGGAACCATAGGTGTCCCAATAAACACCTTATGAAATTACAAATGGATGATGCTAAAGATATAACTTGTGACCCGAAACCACCAGATGACATCTTGGAAATCACACAGCAAAATCATTATACTTGTCAAATGTCCTTGAATGCTCTCACCGATTAACAAGGTGCACGATTCTCAGGTTTTCAGGGCAGATAAATGGAGTTGACATTAGAATATTGGTAGATGGTGGAAGGTCAGACAATTTTTTACAACCAAGGCTAGCTCATTTCCTCAAATTACCTATTGAACAAACACAAGCTCATAGGGTCCTAGTGGGAAATGGTAGCATTATCAATGTAGAGGGGCTAATTAAGGATCTCACTGTAACCATTCAAGGCCATAAATTGCATATATCAGTGCATTTGTTGCAAATATCTGGAGCTAACTTATTCTTGGGAGGTACTTGGTTGAAGTCTTTGGGTCCCTATATCACTGACTTGAATAAAATGACCCTGAAATTTCTGCATGAAGGGAGTTTTATCACCCTTACTAGCTTAATGCAGGAGAATTTGATGGAAGCTCAATGTCACCATCTGAGGAGACTCACCCAAACTGATACAGTAGAAGAATTCTTCACTCTACAAGTCTTACAACTGGAAGCTCCAACCTCTGAATTGTTCGAACTACCAACTAACATGGATTTTGCTCTAGCACGACTGTTACATACTTACAGGGTTGTTTTCTCCAAGCCTACGGGTCTACCTCCTAACAGATACCACAACCATGCCATTCCCTTGTTAGAAGGTTCTAATCCAGTGAAGGTTAAGCCCTATAGGTACCCACATAGTCAGAAACAGCAGATTGAAATTATGGTGGAGGAAATGCTACAATAAGGCATAATTAAGCCCTCAAACAGTCCATTCTCTTCTCCAATTCTGTTGGTTAAAAAAAAAGATGGCAGTTGGAGGTTTTGTACTAATTATAGGGCTTTGAATGCAATCACAATCAAGGATAGCTTTCCAATCCCTATTGTTGATGAACTGCTCAATGAGTTGCATGGTGTGCAATACTTCTCAAAATTGGATTTGAGGTTGGGTTTTCAACAAATATTGGTTAAGCCTAAAGACACATTCAAAACTACTTTCCGGACTCACCAAGGGCATTATGAATGGCTAGTCATGCCATTTGGGTTATCTAATGCACCAGCCACTTTCCAATCACTCATGAATGATGTGTTTCAAGGGGTCTTAAGAAGGTATGCTTTAGTTTTCTTTGATAATATTCTCATCTACAGTCCTTCTTGGGTCACTCATTTGGCACATGTAGAGTCTGTTTTGAAGATTATGCAGTAACATGCTTTATTTGCAAAATTCTCCAAGTGTTCATTTGTCTTAACTGAAATTGATTACTTAGGGCATGTGGTTTCGGGCAAGGGAGTATCTATGGCTTCTGTTAAGATAAAAACTATTATGGATTGGCCTAAACCTCAAAATATCAAAATGTTGTGTGGATTCCTTGGCATCACAGGGTACTATAGGAGATTCATCAAGGGGTATGCTATGATAACAGCTCCTTTAACTGAGTTGCTAAAAAAAACAGAACAATTTGTTTGGAGTATGGAAGCTGAGAGTGCTTTCAATAATCTAAAATGGGCTATGACAACAGCACCTGCTCTGAGATTGTCCGATTTTAATAAACCATTTGTGCTAGAAACTGATGCCTCGGGCAAAGGGGTGGGAGCCCTTTTAAGTCAAGCAAACCATCCACTAGCATATTTTTCCAAGAAACTGAATCCCAGGATGCAGCAACAATCGGCTTATACCAGAGAATTATATGCCATTATAGAAGCATTATCTAAGTTCAGACATTACCTATTAGGCCACAAGTTTATTATCCGAACTGATCAAAAGAGTTTAAAAAGTTTATGTGATCAGACCCTTCAAACCCCAGAGCAACAAGCTTGGCTGCATAAGTTTATGGGTTTTGATTTCAAGGTAGAATACAAACCAGGAAGGGATAATATTCCAGCTGATGCACTATCTCAATCATTGTTGTTAGCATGGTCAGAACCACAACCTACATTGTTGGATATGTTAAGGGCAGAACTGAAGGAAAATGCAGAATTGCACACCTTGATGTCTAGTATTCAGGCTGGGACTAACTACAATTCTAATTACAATTGTAGCAATGACCTGCTATATTGGCAGGGAATATTAGTGATACCACGGCACAACAATTTAATCCGTAAGATCCTCCACGAATTCCACTCTTCACCAATTGGGGGACATTCTGGTGTAACCAAGACAATTGCAAGGGTGGCTACTCAATTCTATTAGCCTCATATGCAGAGGGATATTAAGCAATTTGTTTCATGTTGTGCCATTTGTCAGCAAGCTAAGGTTCCAATTTCCTTGCCTACTGGACTGTTATAGCCGTTGCCAATTCCCTCTCAAATTTGGGAAGATCTTTCAATGGATTTCATCACTGGTTTACCTCCTTCTCATGGCTTCACAGTTATCATGGTAGTAGTAGATAGACTTACTAAATACAACCATTTCTTTCCACTGAAGTCAGATTATTCAAGCACTACAGTAGATGCTACTTTTATGAACAATATTGTCAAATTACATGGGGTACCCAAGTCCATAGTCTCCGATCGTGAAAAAGTCTTCACAAGTAAGTTTTGGCGTGAGTTATTCAAACTTCAAGGAACCACATTACAGATGAGCTCAACTTATCACCCTCAAAGTGATGGGCAAACTGAAATTGTCAACAAGTGCATAGAAATGTACTTACGGTGTTTTACTTCGCAGCACTAGAAAAATTGGTCAAAGGTTCTAAATTGGGCTAAATATTGGTACAACACTTCCTTCCACACAAGCATAGGCATGACACCCTTCAAGGAAAGTCTATGATAGGGATGCAACCAAATTGACCAGGGACAATATCACTGTGAGTGATTCCAATCAAGCACAGCTGACCCTTGTCTAGAGGGATGAGATTTTATCCCTACTTAAGAGTAACTTACTCCGAGCTCAGCAGAAGATGAAACTATATGTAGACAGAAAAAGAATAAATGGTCATTTTGAAGTTGGCCAACTAGTATTGGTGAAGCTACAACCTTATTGTCAAATGTAAGTTGCTTTAAGAAGAAATCAGAAACCAAGCATGAGATATTTTGGCCCTTTTGAGATAATTGAGAAAATTGGCTCTGTAGCTTATAAAATCCAACTGCCTCAGGGAGCCAAAATACACCCAGTGTTTCACATTTCATAGCTGAAGTGCTTCAAAGGGTAATGACAGGGAAACTTGTGCATCATTACCTGACATTGTGAATGATTTGGGACCTTTGCTGCAACCAGAAACAGTGTTACAAACCAAGGTGCTGCTCAAGAAAAATACTCAAGTACCTCAGTTACTCATCAAATGGAAAGAACTTCCTAGCACTGAAGCCACTTGGGAGAACTTAAGTGGTTTTGAAGATAACTACCCGGACTTCAACCTTGAGGACAAGGTTGATTTTAATGGGGGAGGCATTGTTATTAATAAAACAGCTGCCACACCAGCCACAAGGGAATTAGAACACGTGGATGAAGAATATCAACAGCAACAGATGGCACATGATTCGAGCAATATAGAAATCAGAAGAAGCAAGAAAGGAAAGAGGGCCAGCTGGTGGCTTAAGGATTATGGGTGTTAGCTATAAGAAAATGATTGGAGAGAGAGGAAAAGGAATTGAGAATATTCCTCTGTTTCTCTCTGCCTCACACTCATCTTCTTCCTTCTGCTATCTTGTTTTCTACTGCATACTACTATTTAATACACTTTTTTTCATTGTAATCGTTATGTTTGATGAATGACATATTGAGAGGAATATCCAGAATTTTAGTAGTGCCTTGAGTTGTTCCTTACATTTTGAGTTACTGTCTAAGAAAGCTTCTTCTTTAGTAGTTTTCATCAACTAGGACACGTTCATGTACTTACAAACCTCATTATTAGGTGGTAACTTCCATGTTAGATGTTAAAAGTTGTCAATTCTTACTGTTTATTATTTTGATGTCCATTTGCTTTCACTAATATTTTTATCTTTGAAATTATTATTATTATTTTACAGATGATAACTTCCTAACAAATGGGTACTTGGACCAAGTGGTAGACTTCATTCCAGGAATGAAATATATGTGTTTAAGGGATTTTGCAACTAACGGAACTCAAGTGAAAAGCACTGATGATATCATGTTTCGGAGAGAAGAAGAGACAACTAAGAAATCACGCAAAGCTTCAGCACTCATTTTGCATACTTTTGATGCCTTACTGAACTTTTGGATCTATCACCTATATTTCCTACTGTCTATTTCATTGGTCCTCTGCAACTACATCTAAATCAAATGCATGACAATGACTTAAGATCAATTGGATGTAATCTATGGAAAGAAGAACCCAAGTGTCTTCGATGGCTTGATTCCAGGGAACCAAACTCAGTGCTTTACGTAAATTTCGATAGCTTAGCATTGTTGACAATTGAACAAATCATTGAATTCGGCATAGGACTGGCTAAAAGTAACTGCTCTTTTCTGTGGATAATTAGGCCTGACATGATAGTTGGTGGCTCTGCAGTTTTGCCTCCGGAGTTTAGTGAAGAAACAAGAGAGAGGGGGTTCATAGCTAGTTGGTGTCCACAAGAGGAAGTCCTCAACCAGCGGGCTCAACTATTGAGAGCATTTTTGCCGGCGTGCCCATGCTTTGTTGGCAGTTCATTGCTAATCAACCTACCAACTCTAGATATGCTTGTGCTGAATGAGGAATTGGTATGGAGATTGGTAATGATGTGAAGAGAGATGATTTGGCTAAGCTTATATCAAAGCTCATGGAAGGAGAGAAAGGGAAGGAAATGAATAGCAATGCGATCGAGTGGCAAAGATTGGCAGAAGAGGCTACTGGTCCCAAAGAGTCATCATCCTTAAATTTAGAGAAGCTCATAAATGACATTCTTTTATCAGAAAAATCCATGTCTCAGAAAGCTTGAATATGATCAGAAGAGATGCACACTTCTCGTTGCTCTAGTCTTAAATGTGCAGTGTAATTGTGGTTTTGTATTTGAGTATCTACTCTGCTATTATCATGTGTGATCAATTTATTTTAAGCCCTTTCTCCACTAATTTCCATGTTACCTGTAATATCATGCGAGTTGAGAAATTGCTCAATCTGATATTACAGTTTTAGCATGAAAGTCATAAACATTGTTGTAAAGAAAGTAAAGTGTAAGAAGATATACTTTAATTATAATTAAAGTATATCTTCTTAATTATAATTAGAGTTATACTTAATTATAATTAAGAGTTACATTAACACAAACCGAGTTGCTCATTTGGATTTTCTGAGACCTATATAAAAAACTATACACAAGTTATTCAACAACTTTCTTTGGTCTAACGGGAGGAACTCACAAATCCAAGATGAATGGAGTGAGGTTTGCACTCCAAAGAAACAAGGGTGGTTATGGATTAACACCAAAGGGATTGTTTATCATGCATAAGCCTTCAATTTGTGAGCAATATGGTTTTCATGGTTTGAACGGCAACTATGTTGACTCCTTATATACTCTTCACTTTCAACTGAATCAAACAACGATTAAGGATATAGAAAAGATTGATGCTAGGTTCTAAAAGTTGCATATTTGGCTTTTTTTTCATACAAACTCTATTTGTAAGAATAGTCTCTCAATAATCAATGTACTCTTCACCTTTTGATTGAATAAATTATTAGTTATCTTTCAAAAAAAAAAAACAATCCCTTTGATGGAAGTGGATTCACAACTATTTTATCAATAATAGCAGCATTTGGGCAATTGACTCTGCACACTTTCCCTCAACCACCTTAAAATTCATTTTGAAAATGAGAGACCAATTTAGATAGGATTTTACAACATTGGTAGGGAATGGTGAATCTACTAGCTTTAGGCATGACAATTGGTTGTCAGTGGGTCAACTGCTCAATATCAACAAAGTTGCAACTCTCAGATCATCAACCCAAATACAAATACAAGGGCTGGAACAAAAGGTTTTTTAAAAACTCATCAAATATACAAAAAAGAGCTGAAGAAAGAATGGAAGGATTAGTTTTGTTTTTGTGCTTGAAGGAGAGGAAGGAATGGTGTTGTTTTGGTGCTCAGAACTCTAAAAGCTTCCCATCTATTTATAGCCAATGTTTTAAGCATCTGTCCAAAACTTCCCTTAATTTAGCTTGTCCATGCGGAGAGAATTTTGCAAACGGTGGAAGCAAATGTCAAACATAGTGACTGAGGCATGCAATAAATGGCCAACAATTTTTGACTTGTGAAGGGGGCCAAGTCACCAACTTCAACAAATCTCCACCTTGACTTAGTTCCGAACAATTAGTGATTTGCTTTGCCTTCTCCAACAATGCCCCAAAGGGTTATATCACCAACTATAAACAACAATCAAGTCTAAGCACTGCTTGAACTTGTAAACTGAAAAAGCCTTCGTAAACATGTCAGCAGGATTGTCCTTAGTGTTGATCTTCTGAATAAGGACCTTTTTCTCTGTAATAGTATTCCGAATGAAATGATACTTCACTTCAATATGCTTCTTCCTCTCATGATACATCTAGTCTTTCGTCAAATGAATAGCACTCTGACTATCACAATAAACGGTAGTAACCCCTTGATGTAGGGATAATTGGCCAAGTAAACCTCTCAACCATAATGCTTCTTTGATAGACTCAGTAACTGCCATATATTCTACTTTAGTAGTAGATAAAGCCACTGCATGTTGTAGAGTAGCTTTTCAGCTGACGACACAACCTCCAATACAAAATACATAACCTATCAGAGACCTGCGTTTGTCAAGATCACCAGCATAATCTGAATCTACAAAACTAACCAAGGTGTTGCTGGTTCTACTAAACTCCAAATAAAAGTTTGAAGTACCCTTCAAGTATATGAGAATCCATTTTATAGTCTGCCAATGTTCTTTGCCAGGATTGGCAATATATTTGCTAATGAAACTAACAACTTGTGAAATATCGGGATGACTACATACCATTGCATACATAATACTGCTGACAGTAATAGAATACGAACCCGTGCCATATAATCTGCCTCTTCCTGTGACTGTGGTGATTAAGCAGTAGATAGTCTAAAATGATTAGCAAGAGGAGTACTAATTGCTTTGGCATCTTGCATGTCAAATCTCTTCAAAACTTTATTGAGATAATTCTCTTAAGTCAAGAATAATTTACCAACCCCTCGATTGCGTCTTATCTCCATACCAAGAATTTTCTTTGTTGTTTCCAAATATTTTATCTCAAATTCACCATGCAATAAGGCCTTCAAATGGTGAGTATCTGTGACATTCTTGGCAGCAATGAGCATATCATCAACATATAACAACAAATAAATGAATGAGCCATCATCTAACTTCCGGAAGTAAACACAACTATCATATATGCTCCTGGAGAAATCATGACCCAACATAAATGAATCAAACCTTTTATACCACGATATTAGAGATCGCTTGAATCCGTACAAAGATTTCTTCAACAAACACACATGATCTTCCTTTCCTGCAACTTTAAAACCTTCAAGTTGTTTAATATAAATCTACTCATCTAATTCATCATGTAGGAATGTTGTCTTGACATTAGTTCTAATTCCAAATCAAACATGACAACTGATGCAAGTAATACACGAATAGAGCTATGTGTTCACCACTGGTGAGAAAACATCATTAAAATCAATACCTTGTACCTGACTATAGCCCTTTGCAACTAAACGTGCCTTATATCTCGTTTTTTCAACACCTGAAGTGCCTTCTTTTCTTTTGAAGACTCATTTGCAGCCAACAATTTTGTTACCCTTTGGCGGCTTCACTAGAACCCAAGTATTCTGGTGTAGAGATTCCATTTTTTCGTTCATAGCCTCTATCCACTTATCAGCATCAGCACTTGAAACTGCCTCTGTATATATGGAAGGTTCACCATTACACTTTTTTACTATGCCACTGATAATGCATATGTAACTAAATTTGCATACATCTGTGGTGGTCGAATCTCCCGTCTTAGTTTATCTCTGGCTATGGAATGTTTTTCTTCTACTAGTTCATCTTGAATATGACCAGGATTTGGTTCATCAACTTAATCTGTCTGATGTGTAGAGGACGTCTGTGAAGGACCTTAACTGCCAATCTCTAACTCCACCTGCTTCTATGCATTATCCTCCTTTTTTAAATTACAAAGATTACAAGACTCTTTTCTCGGATATAACATAGAGGACTCATCAAATGTAAAATCCCTACTAATTACAAATTTAGGTGACTTGGGATCAGGACACCACAAATGATAACCTTTCACCCCTGAAGGATAACTAAGAAAAATACATTTCTTAGCCTTAGGCTCTAACTTTCCCTCATTTACATGCGTATATGCTGGACACCCAAATATTCTTAAAGTAGAGTGATCAGTAGGAATACCTGACCAAACTTTCTCTGGAGTCTTAAAATTGAGAGGAGCACAAGGAGAGTCGTTGATGAAGTAGCAAGCTGTAACAATGGCTTCTGCCTAAAAAGCAAGTGTCAACCCTACATTAGAGATCATACACCGAGCCCTTTCCAAAAGAGTTTGGTCCATGCGCTCAGCGACTCCATTTTGTTGCGAAGCCATTCTGATAGTGTGATGCTGAGCAATTCCTTCATTCTTGCAAAATTCATTAAATTCACCTCCACAAAATTCCAAACCATTATCTGTCCATAGCCGCATAACATGTTTTCCTGTATGTTTTTCAATCAAAACTTTACATTGCTTAAAGGTTAAGAAAACATCATTCTTATGTTTCAAGAAATACACCCAAACCTTCCTTGAATAATCATCTATAAAAGTCAACATATACCAGGCACCACCTTTAGAAGGAACACGAGAGGGCCCCCAAAGATCGGAATGAATATAATCCAAAGTACCTTTAGTTTTGTGGACAGATGGAGAATTAAAACTGACTCGTTTTTGCATCCCAAAGATACAATGCTCAAAAAAATCCATCTTACTAGTACTTTGACCACAAAGTAGGCCTCTCTTGCTTGACAACGTTAAACCTTTCTCACCCATGTGTCCCAAACGCATATGCCACAATTTGGTAATGTCACCATCAGTAGAGATAGTCACAGCACCTGTTACTGTAGATCTCTACAAAACATACAAACTATCAGACTTGCAAGCTTTCATCAATACAAGAGCACCTTTAGAAATTTTTAAAAGTCCACCTTCAGCTGAGAATTTGCACCCTTAAGAATCAAGAGTGCCCAAAGAGATGAGATATTTCTTCAAATCAGGAATATGTCTAACGTCAGTGAATGTTCTAATGATATCATCATACATTTTGATCCAGATTGTACCTTTACCAACAACTTTATAGGCAGCATTATTACCCATCAAGACAATTCCACCATCCAATGACTCATAAGTGGAAAAACACTCCATGTCAAGACTCATGTGGTAAGAACAACTCGAATCTAAAATCCACTCCTTATTAGACCTGACTTTATCTTCTGTGGCTACAAAGATAATTCCCTCATTCTCATCTGCCACTACACTAATTTCGACGATGTTGCTGTTATTCTGTTCAATTTTATTTTTCTCCTTATATTTCAATTTATAGCAGTCAGCCTTTAAGTGCCCCTTTTTCTTGTAATAATTACAAATTTTATTTCTATGTATGGATATTGACTTGCCTTTAGATCTACTTCTTTCAAAATCTCTATTTTCAGATCTACCCTATACAAATAATCTCTCTGTTGGACTTCTACTAGTCTCCCCAGTGATGTCCCTATCAATCTACTTTTTTGACTTTAATGTAGACTTAATATTATTATATAAGATTGACTCTTTCTCATAAATCACAGTATCACGAAAATATTTAAAGGACTAAGGAAGGGAACATAACAACAATATGACTTGATCTTCATCCTCAATTTTTACATCTACATTCTTCAAGTCCAAAATAAGAGAATCAAATTTATCCAGATGTGAAAGAATATATTTACCTTCTGTCATCCTCAATAGGTACAACTTTTGTTTCAAATAAAGTCGATTTTCCATCGTCTTCTTCATGTATATGGCTTTCAACTTGTCCCACATACCTTTAGTTGTGCTTTCACCAGCAATCTCCTGCAAAACCTCATCAGAAAGATTCAATATGATGGCTAACATAGCCTTTTTATCCAAATCTATGAATTTATCTAATGCCACATCTGCTAGTTTTTTTCCACTCCAAATGCAATCTCACATCCATCTTGTATTAAAATAGCCTGCGTCTTGAGCTGCCACATACTGAAGTTAATACTCTGGTCAAACTTTTCAATAGAGGTCTTTATTATCATCATGATGGCTAAAAAATTTGACATTCTCACTATTTTTCGACAAGTGGGCCCCACACATAAAATTGGGACAATGAACTCCATAAAAGCACTGAATGCGGGCCCCACAGACAAAGTTGGGATGTGGGCCCCACAAGCAAAATTGAACTCCAATTATAAAACCGAGGCAGTGGGCCCTGTTTGGACTCACAATAAAATCTAAGTTATTTTCTGATGTGGAGGATCCACGTTAGTGGCAACCACAACATATACACTAAGTTAGACCAACAAGAAAAGCTATGATGGCAGTTTGTTAGGAAAAATGCCCTCAGATCGGATACTGTTTGAATTTAATAGCCCGAATCTTAATAACTAAAATTAAAGAAAAGGCAAAATAAATGAGATAGGACACAAGGATTTACATGGTTCGGTCAATGTGACCTACGTCCACAGCTAGAGGATAAGCAATTTTACTAATATGTGGAGAATGTATACAAGTACAAAGGCATGAACAAATGGCTTTTTAAAAACTCATCAAATATACAGAAAAAAGCTGAAGAAAGAATGGAAGGATTAGTTTTGTTTGTGGTACCTGAAGGAGAGGAAGGAATGGTGTTGTTTTGGTGTTCAGAATTCTACAAGCTTCTCATCTATTTATAACCAAGGTTTTAAGCATCTATCCAAAACTTCCCTTAATTTAGCCTGTCCATGCGGAGAGAATTTTGCAAATGGTGGAAGCAAATGTCAAACATAGTGGTTGAGGCATGCAACAAATGGCCAACAATTTTTGATTTGTGAACGGGGCCAAGTCACCAACTTCAACATGCAGCTTGCCAGCTGGTGCTCCTTATGTCCAGAGGTCGAGAAAAGCATTGCACATTTATTCTTTAAATGTGGTTACATTAAAGGAATATGCCATGAACTACTCAAAAGGATAACTGAGGAGTTAGATAATCTAGACAACATCATCTCCTTATACTTAAAAGATATGAGTTCTAACAGAATTGCTCACAAATGTTTCTAGGTGGCTTTATCTTCAACAGTGACTGCAGTATGGGATGAAAGAAACAATAGAGTCTTCCAAAATAAGTGCATATTAATGGAACAATTCAACAATCACTTGTGCAACATATTAGACTCCAAATCAATTTATAAAATACCTAAATATATTTTGGAGTGTTTAGTTTCAATGTATTCATCTTTTTATAATCCCTTAAAGTCACTAATTTGAGGTGACAACTAGTATTGTATTTTGATTGTACAGTTGAATTTTCTTTCAAGGCTTTATATATTTCCTATTCTTAAAAAAGATCTAGTTACATTTATTGAAATTTAGAGGAAGAAACAATGTTTTAATTTCATACCGTACAGTCAATACTAGCCGGAAGGTACCGTACTAACAAAAAATGGTACAAAGTAATCATCTTAAGTACTGGTCGTCAATATCAATTGGTACTGATGGTTTTGCATGATACTCGTCGATACCATAAGTTTTAAAAAATGTAGAGACTTTAAAATGAAACTTTTAACAAAAATTTATTAAAACTATTTTAAAAAAATTAATATGCAATTGAAGCTTTGGAACAAATAACTAATGATTTATTTGTTTTCAGGATTGAAAATTTTGTGTTTAAGGAATTTTTCAAGCGGAATTCAAATAAACTTTACTGAGAAAAGATCCTCAGTAATCCGTTGTTCTTATCAAGAAGAAGGAAAAGGGCAAAACAAAAAAAACAAAAGAAACTAAGCAACTACAACTGATGGTCACGGCGGCTTCCTTTGATGTTGTTCATCTGCCCGGTGGTCCAATTTCATATTCAATCTATTGTCCAGACACTACAACTATACAAGCCCAAGAGTCTCTCAGACCACAGCTAGCTTAACGGTGCCAACTTCTCCCATTTCTTTATCATAAAACATGTGGATTGGATAAGTTTGCCTTCCTAGCGACAACTTCAAGGCGGCGGATGACGAGAACCCTTGGGCGCCACTTCTTTGAAAGCTTGACCGTCACGCCAAAGTCTGATTGGTCAATTCAAGCTCAATTTTAGGGATGTTTGGCATCCCTATTCAATTTATTCGACCTGTCCTTTCCAGGAAAGCAGAAGCAAAAGAGAAACTTTTATTCGACCGTCTAGTCTTTTCTCTTGTTTTTATTTGTTTGTAAAGCATTACGAGATACTTTAAAGGTTGGCAATATTAATCGGGTCGTTTTAGTTTGATCTAGAATTAATTTGTTAAATTTGTATTAGTCAATCTTGAAATTAAAAATTAATTTAAAAATTCTAAAGATTGAATCTTCTATTATTAAAATAATACAATACTGATATAATTAATTAATATGAAGTCGATTTGATATATCAATTTAAAATTTTAATAATCAAAATAACATGTTCTATTGTTACTTAAACTCAGGTTAGGAAATAACATGTTCGTGTTACTTAAACTCAGGTTGAACCTAACCGAATTCGGACCGGCCGCTAACTAAGGTTGTGACATCATTACATTTAAAGTCACCAACCAGAAAGTAGGAATAGAAAGTGTGACGTTTTTTGATAGTACTGTTCTAAAGGTAAGTACAACTTCCGCGTACAAACTAAGTTCTTATAACTATAAATTAAGCAGAGCTATACATTGAGAAACCCATGAGTGTAGCTAGAGGTTCAGAAATGGCTACTGAATTTATGGCACCTCAACATAAACCTCATGTAGTGTTCATCCCATTCCCCGCTCAGAGCCACATGAAATCAATGCTTAAGCTAGCAAAGGTACTGCACCACAAAGGTATTCACATAACATTTGTGAATTTCGAGAGTAATCATAGACTCTTACGTGAATCAAGAGGTTCTAACTCCAAGGATGGCTTGCCGGACTTCCGCTTTGAGTTCATTGCAGACGGTCCTGAAACTATAAATCCAAATTCTGGGGCAATCTGTGATTCGATAGTGTTCGGAGAATACGTTGAAAAATTTTCTGACCTCATTGCAACACTCAATAACAGTAAGTCTGCCAATGTTCCACCGGTGACCTGCATTGTTTCGGATGGATTCATGTCAAACTGCACAATTCCAGCAGCTGAAGAACATGGAGTTCCTGTTGCAGTTTTCTTTACTCTCTCTGCTTCTGGCTTCGTGGCGTTTGATCAGCTGTCTGTACTTGTAGAAAGAGGTCTACTACCCTTGAAAGGTATGTTATGTTCATGAAAGAAGTCATTTTTCCATGCGGGTAAGAAAGCTAGCTATTGATTACCGCGAACTAATACTTGTTAAATTTGTCAAAATGATCAGTTCTCTAAGAGACCACCTTAATTAGTACTTTCCATTAACCAGAACAAGTTCATGTACTTAATGAACTCTCAAGGTGGATTTAACTTTCATTTCGATGTTATAGGTTGTGCATCTTTATAACCTTTTCGTCTAAGCTATTATCGTGTCTTTTTGCAGACGAAAGCTTGCGAAAAAATGGCTACTTGGACCAAGTCATAGATTTCATTCCAGGATTGAAAAATATGCGTTTAAGGGACTTTCCAAC
>JAOSBN010000003.1:2465560-2510507 GCA_027563595.1 Erythroxylum suave
AGCAAACTTACCTCCCAACCTTTGGACCTTTGCTTTCACCACAGCAGTTTACCTCATAAATAGGATGCCTACACCTACAATTAAAATGAACTCTCCCTTTGAAGCACTATTTCATAAACCTCCAAATTATAATAAGCTTCATTCATTTGGCTGTTTGTGTTTTCCATGGTTAAGGCCCTACACTAAAAATAAACTCCAACCTAGGTCTCTTCTTTGCATTTTCCTGGGCTATTCTCTGTCACAGCATGCCTATATATGTCTAGAACCTCTATCCCACAGACTATATGTTTCTAAACATGTTAATTTTATTGAAAACTCATTTCCCTATCAATCTCTCACTACTTCCACACAACCCTCCAACCATATCCCTCCAATAGATCCCTCTCTGCATACCACCATACCTAGCACATCAAGCCACATTCCCACTCCACAACCTACCCTTCCTGCCACTGACCAAATAACACCAGCACCCACACTAGAGTCGGTCCTTGCAGTGGTGCCTGATCATGACTCAAGTGCGTCACCAACATCTCCATCAGGTAATAATTCTCCTTCCCTTCCATCCCATAACTCAATTTCCACTAACCTTACTCACAGTCATACCATGGTTACTAGATCTCAGAACAATATATTCAAACCAAAGAAAATTCTAGCAGCCAGTAAACATGATCTCCCAGAGAATCTTGAACCCTCCAATGTCACACAAGCTCTCAAAATTCCTCACTAGAGACAGGCCTGTTCTGCAGAATTTGATGCAGTTCAACATAATGGTACTTGGACTTTGGTTCCACAAGATCCAGCTAAAAATCTAGTTGGATGCAAAATGGTTATTTAAAATCAAGAGGAAAGCATATGGCAGTATTGACAGGTACAAAGCCAGGCTAGTTGCTAAAGGGTTCACCCAAACCCCTGGTTTTGACTTCAAGGAAACATTTTCCCCTGTTGTTAAGCCTCAGACGATCAAAGTAGTTCTCACAATTGCACTTGCTCGAGGTTGGACTATGCATCAATTGGATGTCAATAATGCCTTTTTGCAGGGCAAGTTAACTGAAGATGTCTACATGCAACAACCCCCCGGCTTTGTGCACCTTGAATTTTCTACTCATGTATGCAAGCTAAATAAAGCAATCTATGGCTTACGACAAGCACCGCGTGCATGGCTTGACTCTCTAAAGTCATTTGTACTTGCTTATGGCTTCACAATCAGTCTCAGTGATTCTTCTTTATTCATTTACAACAAGGATGGTGTGCAAGCCTCACTATTGGTTTATGTTGATGATCTTATATTGACGGGCAGCAAGCCTCAGTTTCTTACGTAGTTTATGGAAGAACTATCCAACAGGTTTTCCCTTAAATACCTGGGTTTTCCTCATTACTTTCTTGGCATTGAACTTATTCCCACCAAAGAAGAACTTCTCCTCTCTCAACATGGTTATATTCGGGATCTCTTGGACAAGTTTCACATGTCAGGAGCCAAACCAAATAGTACTCCATTATGCTCATCCACTCCTTTAAAACTAGTGGATGGTTCTGCCTCTGCAGATGCACATCAATTTCACAGCATCATCGGTGCCTTGCAATATGTTACTCTTACTCGTCCAGATTTATCCTTTGCCATCAACAAATTGTCTCAGTTCATGCATCAACCTACTCAACTCCATTTTCAGCAACTTAAACGTGTCTTACGGTATTGTAAGTTCACTCTCAATTATGATTTACAACTTCAGAAACCTTCTCATCTTCAATTACAAGCCTTTAGTGATGCTGATTGGGGTGGTAATTTAGATGATAGAACTTCAACTTCTGCCAATGTTATATATTTTGGAGGCAACCTTGTATCTTGGCTCTCCAAAAGGCAAAGAATAGTGGCTAGATCATCAACAGAAGCAGAATACCGAGCAGTAGCCAACACTACTATTGAAGTTATATGGCTACTCAATCTTCTTGGTGAGCTTGGTGTTTCAACACCCACTCCTTCACTCTTGTGTGATAATATTGGAGCAACCTATTTCTATTCCAATCCTGTGTTTCACTCCCGAATGAAGCATCTTGCACTTGACTATCATTATGTTCGACAGCTCGTTCAGATGGACAAACTTCGGGTCTCTCATATCTCTACTCGAGATCAGCTAGCAGACTTACTCACCAAACCATTGTCTCGGATCCGATTCACTTTTCTTCGAGACAAGCTTGGACTCACTGATGGTGACCCAATCTTGAAGGGGCGTTGTAGATAATTAAGCTCCCTTAATTTAACACCTGCTGTTATTGTTCAGATTTTGTAATTATAGTTGAGATTGTATAGCTATAACCTCTCTGATTCTTCTCCTAAACTCTAAGACCTAATTGCTGTAAATACTCCTAGACTTTAGGAATTAGTTTCCATTTTGAATTCACCTCTGTATCTATAAATTAGCTGCTGTAATATGATTGATAAAAAGAATAATACAATCCTTTTACGAGAAGAGCTGCACACTTCTCATTGGTCGAGTCTTAAATGTGCAGTTTTAAGTGTAGTTTTGTATTTGAGTATCTACTCTGCTATTATCATGTGTGATTAATTTATTTCGAGCCCCTTCTCCACCAATTTCCATGTTACCTATAGTATCATGCGAGTCAAGATATTGTTCGATCTGATATTACAGTTTTAGCATGAAAATCATAAACATTAATGTTGTAAGGAAAGTAAAGTGTAAAAAGATTTTATCAAGGCATGGTTATGATCTATGGTTCTTAGAAAACATTTCCGATTTAAAAAGTTAGCTATTTTATCCCAATCTTAGAAGATCAAGATTCAATTAGTTTTCTTTGTCAATGTCCTTAATTAATCAGAAACCGATGAAGAAATCAGTTTATTAAGGGTAGCTTAGAAGGTGGCACTTAGATATAGTCGAATATGTTATTAAAAAATTATCACTTTAAAATAATTAAGAAGAATATTCTTAATTAATAATGATCAAAAAGGTCTTCTGATAGATTGAAGTGTAATTTAAAAAATGTTGTTTTCAAATATCAATTATTAATTAGTAAGAAATATAATTGAATTTAAAATAAAATATATACTAATTTCATACTTTGTGTCTAATTGAAACATTAGATTACGAAGGGATTGAATTATACGTTATGATTATGCATAAACACATTAAATCAAATAACTACGATATTCTTAATATTTGATTGATCATGATATGTTGTTATATCTTAAGCTTAATCAATAATTATACATTATTTAATTAGAAAATTAAAGATAACTATAATTATAAACTCAATTTATAATTTATAATCATTATCAATATATTTACACATATAGTGTTATTAAAAAGAAAAATATTTCAATTAAATTGAATTTAATTATTAAGTTTTAAAAATTTAGAAATCAAATACAATATGTTTGATTTATTAAGATTAAATTATAATTATAATTAGATTTATACTTTAATTATGATTAAGAGTTAAATTAACATCTACCAGGTTGTTCATTTGGATTTTCCAAATCCTATCTCAAAAACTATACACAAGTTATTCAACAACTTTCTTTGGTCTGACAATACGGGAGGAACTTACAAACCAAGATGAATGGAGTGAGGTTTGCACCCAAAGAAACAAGGGTGGTTAGATTGACACCAAAGGGATTGTTTATCATGCATAAGCCTTCAATTTGTGGGCAATATGGTGTTCATGGTTTGAATGGCAACTATGTTGGCTCCTTATCTACTCTTCACTTCCAACTGAATATGGCAACAATTAAGGATATAGAAAAGGTTGATGCTAGGTTCTAAAAGTTGCGTATTTAGCTTTTCTTTTTTTAATACAAGCTCTATTTGTAAGAGTAGTCTCTTAACAATCAATGTACTCTTCACCTTTTGATTGAATAAATTATTAGTTATCTTCCAAAAGAAACAATCCCTTTGGTGCAAGTGGATTCACGACTATTTTATCAACAATAGAAGCATTTGGGCAATTGACTCTACACACTTTCCCTCAACCACTGTAAAAGTCATTTTGAAAGTGAGAGACCAATTTAGATATGATTTTACAACATTGGTAGGGAATGATGAATCTACTAACTTCTGGCATGACAATTGGTTGTTAGTGGCTCAACTGCTCAATATCAATGAAGTTGTAACTCTCAGATCGTCATTCCAAAAAAATGCTTCAGTCTTAATAGCCTTAGCTGACATGAAATTTTCCAAAACTCATCCTTACCTAGATCCTTTAAAAATGAAATCTATCAAACACACCTCAATACAAAGGAAGATAAATACATTTGTCGGAACGCTAATGATGGAAAATTCTCCAATTCATCATACAAGAAGCTGATCTCCAAAGACCTTCCAAAAGTACCTTGGGCCAAAACAATCTGGGTAAGTTACCTCAATTCCTAAGATGCAATCACACTCTGGATTGCAATAAAGGAGAAGCTGAAAACAATTGATAAACTTGCTAGATACTTACAGCTTGCCAACTGGTGCTCCTTATGTCGAGAGGGCGAGAAAAGCATTGCACATTTATTCTTTAAATGTAGTTACATTAAAGGAATACGGCATGAACTGCTTAAAACCGAGGAGTTAGATAATCTAGACAACATCATCTCCCGGTACTTAAACAATATGAGTTCTAACAACATTGCTCACAAATGTTTCTGGGTGGCTTTTTCTTAAACAGTCATTGCAGTATGGGATGAAAGAAACAATAGAATCTTCCAAAATAAGTGCCTATTAATGGAACAATTCAACAATCACTTTTTGCAACATATTAGACACAAAATCAATTTATAAAAACCCAAATTCTAGCATAAACAATACCTAAATGCATTTTGGAGTGTTTAGTTTCTAATGTATTCAAGTAGCCTTTTATATTTCCTGAAAGTCACTGATTTGATTGATAACTAGTATTGTATTTTGATTGTACAGTTGAATTGTCTTTCAAGGCTTAGTATGTTTCCTACTCTTAAAAAAAGATCTAGTTACAATTTTTTGAAATTTTATAGGAAGAAACAGTGTTTTAATTTGATAACATACCGGTCAGTACTAATCGGAAGGTACCATACTAGCCAAAAAATGGTACAAAACAATCATCTTGAGTACTGGTTGTCGATTTCAGTTAGAACTGAGAATTTCCCAAGATACTTATCAGTACCATGAGCTTTGAAAAATAGAGGGACCTTTTTTCAAAAAATCAAAACTTTTAACAAAAATTTAATAAAACTATTTTTTAAAAAATTAAGAACTTGTACAAGTGCATTATTTTTGAGATTTTACTACATTATTATAAAACAACAAAAAGATTACACTGGAGTACGTATTTAGTGACTGCCTATATATGTGTACTAGAATTTGAGCTTGTCAACTTTCAATTTAACATTAATTTTTAATATTTTATTTTATTTTTATATATAAAATTTTGTTCTTGTTAACTTTAATATAAAACTTACACGAAAATTTTAACTCCTTGATCTGAATTAAAGTTTAAGATAAGAACTAAATGATGTCATTCATATTATACAAAAATTTTGAATACAAATAGTTAAGTAAAAAATTAATAGAATCATTGTAACCATAATTGTCAAATTATTATATATTTGTATGAATGTAACAACCTCATTTAGTGATCATATAAATATTTGCAAATTAAAGTTAATAAAAAATAAATTTCTGTTATTTTAAATTTTATTATTATGATTTTTAGAGACAGAGTTGATGTCAAATTATAAAGTATATACTGTATAATATACTAATGAACTGTTTGTAATTTTTTAAAAATTAGGGAACTATTTCTTAAATTTAAAAAATTAGTCGAAACAGTATCCAGTATTGACCAGTACTAGTACAGTACTGTATCATAATTCAATTTAGTACTAATTTCAATACAATATTCATAACATTGGGAATAAAGTAAGTTTAGAGAGTGTTTGTCTTTAGTTGTTTGGAGGTTATACTAATTAAAATAAGTTTAGTTACCTATTCGAAGTTTATCAAAAATTTGACAATTAGTATCATTTAAGAAGATAATAAATTATAAAATTTTAAGTTGATAATTTATTATATGCATGAAAGATTAGCTAATGTTAGGATATATGTTATATATCTAAGTAATTAGTTTTGACGTTATTTATAAATTAGGCATATAAGATATTAATTGGATATTAACTTGGATTCAAAAGCTATATAGATAATTTTTTAGTTGAAAAAAAATCATATCTTAGATTGGAGTCTATTATCATCTTGATATTAGAACTATCTTATAGTTAGATATGTTGAAAATTATTGCTGGATTTGTGGGTTTTGTAGATTGATAAAATTAAAAAGATGAGGTTGTTGTATATTTGAATTTAAGTGGGATGATTATTGTGCGAGGGATTGGTGCAAATCTTGGATCTACGGCCGTAATTGATCTCCAACGTGAACTTGCAGCAACAGAGTTGACGTCGATAGTGTTTGTGTTATGCACGTCTCTGATTGACAGCTTTGATGAATGTCCTTGGCGTTGGTGTGGTATTGAGCTATGGTTGAGGGTGCGTGCGTGTGTGGCGTAGGAGGTGAAGAGCATTAATTGGCTTAAGGCTGCAATATGTGTATGGTGTTAATGTGAGTACAAGGCATAGTTTATGTGAGATAAATCAACGTGGTAGTGGGTCTGCGTTAATTGTCCACTGAATAAACACTGCAGAAATCTATCAAAGAAGTGAGTGTGCAAAAACGAAGTTGGCTTGCATGTGCGGCAACGTTGTTGACGTGCGTGAGTGGCACAAAAGACGGGTACGTTAATTGTTAAAGAACCGATATACTGCGTTGGTATGTTTTGTTTTGGCAGATAGCTGAAAAACGTGGGTTGATTAATATCTATTATGGTGAAGAGCGCCACGGTGCAGTGATTAATTGAAGCAATTGAAGTTAGGATGGATTGTTTCAATTGAAGGATTATTTCGAGAAATTAAAACTATAGAGAAGTTTTTATTTTATCTTAAGTATATCATCATTTTTGTTTTTAGTTATTTTAATCACTTGAATTGTTCGTTTAATTATCTTTATTATTAAACAGTGAATATAAATCATTTGTTGAGGTTAGTATGAGACAGTGGTATTATCGGGTGTGACATTCTTTCACCGGAAGTGAGATTGAAAGATAGTGTCAAGGGTTGAGTAGTGTCGGTTCAGTAAAGCCTTAGATAAATCTATTGTACTTCGGTGAAAGTAATTAAGCTGGATAAGGACTTCACAGAAGTACGCAAGGTGTGCCGAACTGTATTATCAAATTTTTGATGTCATCTGTTTTTTTTGTTTAATTGATTTTTTGTTTTTATCTGTTCACATAAAATTAGACAATTTGCTAAACTATTTACCCCTACAATTTTTCAGCTGATTATAAAAACAATTGAAGTTGATAATTTATTATCTCATGAAAGACTAGGTAATGAATAAGTGTAATATGATAACTCCCATGTTGATGTATACGGGTTGGTAATTTTGACAAGTTAAATGTCTTAATCTAAGTGCAAAAACTTACAATACTAAAAATATTTGGAAAAGGCTAAAACTATATCAAATTTTAAGTTTAAACTAATTTATTTTATAAATTATCGTGAGATAAGTCATCTAAATCCAACCGTCATACACTAAATATTCAGATCAAATCCCTAACCACCTCATGGATGATTTTGTTCTGGAAATGAAAAAAAATGTTCTATTATTATTTCTATATTTGTTCATGTTTTACTGCACGTTTGTTTCATGGCAAACATTTTTCACCTGAGCCAGTTTTTATGGCTTGCAATTGAAGCTTTGTAACAAATAACTAATGATTTATTTGTTTTCAGGAATGAAAAATACGTGTTTAAGGAATTTTTCAAGCGGACCGTCAAGTCTTCTATCCTGTTTTTATTTGTTTGTAAAGCATTACGAGATACTATAAAGGTTGGCAATATTAGTCGGGTCGGTTTGGTTTGATCTAGAATTAATATTTTAAATTTGTATTAGTCAATCTTGAAATTAAGAATTAATTTAAAAATTCTAAAGATTGAATCTTCTACTATTAAACTAATACAATACTGATATAATTAATTAATATGAAGTCGATTTGATATATCAATTTAAAATTTTAATAATCAAAATAACATGTTCTATTGTTACTTAAACTCAGGTTAGGAAATAACATGTTCTAGTGTTACTTAAACTCGGGTTAAACCTAACCGAATTCGGGCCGGCCGCTACTAAAGTGGTGATATCATTACTGGAAAGTAGAAATAAGGTCCCACGGTAAGATGATTAAGGCTTGGCAGAGAAGCGTATTCACTCACCCGCAACACTGCTTATCTCGTCCATGTGCAATTATTTTTTAAAACGATCGACCACAAACAAATGACAAGAACATTAAGAGTGATTAAGACACTAGTGACTTACATTTCGAGATACTCTTAGTTGCCATGTTGGAATCACACTAAAAACTATTTGAAATTTTGGGGTATGCGTTGAAGATTTCTGTAAGATTCTGCTTGTCTTGTTCCTCAAGGTTTCCAGAAAATGTATCCCAATTGATTGCTACAAGCTAAAAAGATACGGACATGTGGACACGGGCGTCACTAGCTAGCCGCTTTCGGGCGTGGTGTCTTATCTCCTACGTTCAAGTCAAGACAAGACGAAATTATTTTTGGCACCAGACATTTACATTGTTCATTAAGGCTTGGAGTTTATCTTCGTCTACGGTAGGACATGTCCTTCTGGAAGATTATAAATGTTTTCGTGGTTCTGGAGCTTTAGGGAAAGAAGTATGAAAAGATAGATTGTATCATTCTTGAACAAGACTTGAAAACAACTAGTACTTTTGCACCTTAATGACAAGAAAATAGAGATAATCAAGTTTAGAAGTTATTAATAATAAATTAAACTTAAAAATTTTAATTATAGTATGAGTTTTTAAAATTAAAAAAGAAAAGAGAAATATATTCATAGATAATTTTTAACCTGTAAAAATAAAAATTTTCCATTTTTATATAAAATTTGATTAAAAATTGTATAGTTGAAGTTGCATTAATTATTTTAAATATATATTATCTAAAATATATTAAATAAAGTAACTGGTACGTTTCTATCGAGGAAGATTTTTTTTTTTTTTGTGCCATTTACTCAACTCTTTCTCTATTTTATGTTAGTAAGATGATTAGTAATTATAAACTAATTTATTTGTAGTCACCATCATCGCTTTTGTAAAGAAATTATATTACGTGACAGCCCTTTGGCGCGACTATCGAGAGCCGACAGTTCCCTAAATTTTCTTATAGGGCATAAGATCCCCGCAACATATTTGCATATACATTATTCTTATTCCTGAAACATTGTGGAATGTGAAACATTGTTAAATAAAATAACAATTATAGACAATAGATCCAATAAACCTCCATAATTGAGCCCCGACAATTGCCGAGACTTCAATACTGTAGCTTGATTTGAACCCTGACCGTGACGTCAATGGTCTGATGGGAATTGGAAGATTTGGGATCTTTCATCTTTCAATGGAAGTTACAGTAAAGCGGCTGGAAAGATGAGAGAGGATAAGTTTAGGATATAATTAGATAGACTCAGCTGTTCAGAATTTATTAAAAAAGGTTAAAAATTTTGGAAGGTGGTAGAAATAGGAAAGAATATAATTATAATTATAATAATTGGTAAAAGTGAGAAAATAAAATTTTTATTATATTTTAATTAATTATATTTAATTTAATATATTTTAATTAATATATTTAATTAATTATACAGTTTTGTTAAAAAGTAAAATAAAAAATTGACAAATTTTTATATCAAAATTTTATAACTTCTAATTAATTATATTAATTTTAATGTATTCTAATTAATTATATGTAATTAATTATATTATTTTGCTAAAAGAATAGAATTTGTTAAATTTTGTTTTGTATCAAATTTTAATATATTCTATTTAGTTATATTATATATTGCTAAAAAAGAAAAAATAAAAAATGTGTTAAAGTTTTCTATCGATTTTTAATATATTATAATTAATTATATTTAATGTTGATATATTGCTAAAAGAGGAAAAAAATTTATTAAATTTTATATCAAAATTTAATGTATTCTAATTAATTATATTTAATTTTAATATATTATAATTAATTATATTTTGTATTGTTTTGCTAAAAAAGAAAAAATGTTAAATTTGTATATCAATTTTTAATATATCCTAATTAATTATATTTAATGTTAATATTGCTAAAAAAGGAAAAAATAAAAAAATTGTTAAATTTTTATATCAAAATTTAATATATTCTAATTAATTATATCTGATTTAAATATATTATAATTAATTATATTTAAATGATTATATTGTTTTTCTAAAAAAGGAGAAAATAAAATAATTGCTAAATTTTTATATCAAATATATATTCTAATTAATTATAATTAATGTTAATATATTCTAATTAATTATATTTAAATAATTATATTGTTTTGCCAAAAATTTGTTAAATTTTATTTTACATCAAATTTTAATGTATTCTAATTAAAAATATTTTTATATTGTTTTGCTTAAAGGAAATTTTTTAATTTTATATCAAATCTTAATATATTGTAATTAATTATATTTAATTTTAATATATTGCTAACAGAGGCAAAATTTTAAATTTTATATCAAAATTTAATATATTATATTTAAATTTAATATACTTTAATTAATTATATTGTTTTGCTAAAAATTTTTAAATTATTATATTAAAATTTTAATATATTTTAGATAATTATATTAATTTAAATATATTCTAATTAATTATATTAATTTATTAAATAAGGGAAAAAAAAAATAAGTTCCATGGGCATGACAGCGAGTGTCACACCCATGACACTCTTGTCACAGGCTTGACTCACGGGCATGATAGGCATTGTCATGTCCCTGACACTTGAGGAATGAATTTCATTCCTCTCATGTTCGGGAGTATGGAGTATTCCTCGAAACACAGATATTAAAATATTGTTCGTATAGTAATAATATATAATTTTTCATTCAAAACCTTATTGATGTCTTCCAAACCTATGTACCAAGCACGCCCTAAGTTGTTCAGCTTCATATTTTAGAAAAAAAAAGGTGTTAAGATATGTGCTAAGTTATCTTATTAATTAATTTTTGTGTATTATTTGTAACCGGACAAAGATGGACATCTTTGGAATTTTACTATACTAAGTTATCTATCTTATGTGAGACTTTTGAAGATGATGTTTATTTGGAATAAAAATCACAGTCATGAAAGGATTTTATGGGAATCAAATCACTATATATTGACTAAGATAAGATGTAGAGTACTTTTGGTGATTTTTGAACTCTTGTTAATGGCCTATTTTGAGGATAATGGCTATCTAAAGTAGCTGAATTTTTAGAAATTCGATTGACTATTTTGTAGTTGCATTTTTGTTATGTTTTACGTCATTTTTGGGGTTGTATTGTTGTCATTTTTGGGTGGAAAAACGATAGGCACATTATGACTTGCCAACTGGAATTTTTTAGGAATCTTGGATCATCTTTTGCAGCTGATTTCACGGGGATATCATCTATATTTGACAATTACATTTTTCTAGGTTGTATGATTTTTTGGGTTGTCTTCATTGTGTTTTGTGGCAAAAATCTCTAGAAGTTTTCGAGTATTTCTCCATTGATTTAACATTTCGATGATAAAATGTTTATTTTTTTGTTGAGTTTTTGTGGCTACTGTACATGGGATGTTTCAGTGACAATATCGAAGCTTCACAACATATTTGTTGGTGGATAACTTTCTATTCTTTCGTTGACAAAGATACATTATTCGAGGAGTTGTTTTCTATCTCAAATGTTGTCGCTATTTATGTCTTTATTGTTTAAATCACTTATGTTATTTAATTCTTATCTTTATTGCCAAACGGTGTTGTGAAAATCCTCTGTTGAGGTTAGCATGAGGTAGCCATATTATTAGGAGTTAACTATTTTAACGAGTTGTGAGAATGAGAGGTAGTATCAAAGGGTGGGATGAGTCGGCCCTATAAGGCCTTGAGTAAAACTATTGCTGCTCTTTGGTAAAAGTGATTAAGCTGGGTGAGGGTCCCGTAGACATAGATAAGGTGTGCCGAATTGTATTACCAAATGATCGCATTAATGTTGAAAACAAAAGGATCCTATTAATTGTTTAAAAACAAAGAAGTATGTCAATCGAAAGGACCCTGATAGCGCTCAAAAAGAAAGGAGCTTGTTAATTGATAAGAGCCTGCTAGTGCTTAAAAACAAAGGATATTATTAATCGATAGGAGCCTGTTAATGCTCAAAACAAAAGGAGTCTATTATCGCTCAAAAATGAAAAGAACCTCTTGCAATATAAAAACAGAAGGAGCCTATTATAAAACTGAAGGAGCCTCTTCAAAACACAAACTTATAATATGAAAATTAAAAAGTTAGGAAGAGAGAAGGAATGACACAGTATATTTATGGTTCAGCTTACAACCCAACCCTACATCCAGTCTTTAAGTATCCAAACTTGAGTATTTCATTGTAAAAATCGAGTAGTAAATTTGATAAGCCTCTCAAAGTTCACAAGTACATATTTTTCAAAGTTCTTCAACATTTCACACTCACATTGTTTAACAATCCTCTACAAGCTCTCAAAAAGAAATACATATATGATTTAACAAATTCTCTCAATAGAATGATTTCACTTTCTAAGGCACAAAGAGTTTGATATAACTTTTGAGAATATTGATGTTGCTAAGGTACTTGCAAGTCTGTTGTCGTTCGTAAATACAGTGGCTCTTCTTTAAGTAGATATTTTCCTCAACTAGTCGTTATTTAATCTACGATATCATTTCTGCTGAAATCTTCGATATTCGGATGTTAAGAAGAAAGTTCTGTCAAGGCTTCCGGAGCTAATTATTCGAATTAGTAAGATCCTTTCCAGATGTCATTAAACCATTTCTGATTAGGTAAGTTCATAAAGAAAGTTCCTACAAGAAAGTAAATAATTATTCTATAATTTTATTTCCTTTTAAGAATTATATCATTATCTATCTAAGGAAATAAATTCAATTTAAATTTTGAATATTATATATCATCAAAATCTTTAAACATAAACTTTTTGAGCTAACAAATTCTTAATAGAATAATAACTGAGAACAATTTAGGAATAATATATAAATGCAATGTAAATCTCACAATTATAATCTCATTATAATTTTATCTGCAATGTATATTTATCTGATAGATTTTGTCGTATATATATATATATATATATATATATATATATATATAATATTTTTCAATTATTTTATTACTAAATTACAATCAACGGATTGATTGTAGACTATAAATCACCACTTCTTTTGCTAATGAACTCGTATTAGGGATGGCAATTTGAGTTCGGGGTTTCGGGGTCCCTGCAGGGATTCCCTATTCGGGGCGGGGATTGGGAAAAAAATTATTCCGTGAAATCGGGGATGGGACAAATATAATCCCCGAGACAAAATCAGGGTCGGGGACGGGTTGAATAATCCCCACCCGTGGGGATCCCCGTCTCCGATAATTTTAAAAATATATTATATATTTTTAATTTTATACTATTTATTATTTACTCTTTACTCTTTACTTTTTACTTTACTCTTTAGGGTTTTTATTTATCAAAAGCTCCTCACGTCAACCTACCTCTCTTATTCCCTGAATTTTCGAATCAACCAGCCGTCTCTCTCATCAACGCAGTCATACACTCACGCTCACGCTGCATGTTTTTGAATCTTTTGATTCAGGTTAGTTCTTTTTATATTTATTTCTTATTAAAAAAATCATGTTTGCATGGTGGCCTGGTGGGTAATATGGGTTTCAACTTTCAAGTCATCTTAGCTTTTGGTAATTGGTGGTCCTCTAGTGATGTCATTGTTAGTCAGAAAATCTCTACCACAAGCAAACGAAATCTCTACCACAAACAATCAAAGGAGAAAATATCAAAGGGAAAGTGAAGAGCCGCACACATTTTTATAATGTTTTCTCCACCTAACATTTTTATAACACATTTTTATAACCTCTTCATGATGCCTACAGGGGCTTTGTCGTGAATGATACTTTAACTGTTGAAGCTGAACTCTTTTTCATTACTAAGGCTAAGATTGTTTCTTGAAAAATATATAGTATGATTGTGTTTCCTGCCATTACTATATGTCATTGTATGATAGTGTTTAGGCGTATTTCAATCAATAAAGACTATATGAATAATTTGATTTTATAGATTGAATGAGATATCAAATTACAATTACATGTGAAATTTAATTTCAAGACATTGAGAGCTAGAATGAAAATGAAAGTTATATGAATAAAGATTTTGGAGGGGAATTGCAGATGGGTTACTATTATGAGTAGAAGTAGTACTACTCTTATCAATGTGACTAACTATATTAAATACAACTCTTAACATTTTTCTTTTCATACCCCGCGATCTGAGAGTGCTATTTTCTTATTACTGTCCTGATTTCTTTTTACTAATTTATATCTTGTTATTATGTAAAATGACAAGTGACAACAAATCAGTGCATACTCCTGTGGGAAGCAATCGAGTTCCACTTATGTCGTCTTCAAATCTAGTAGAGGAGACGCAATAAACTCAACCTCCACATATTGAAATACGTGAAGAAATTTTGGAGACAAAGAATATCAATGAACGAGGAAGCCCAAATAAAAAAGGACTTACTTCAAAAGCATGCATTTTCACAGAAGAAAAATAGATGGCAAGTGGAAGGGAATATGCAAATATTGTAGGAAAAATCTTGTCGATGAAACTAAACAAGGTACTAAACACTTGCATGACCACATAAGTAGTTGTGTGCTTCGTAACAAAAGTGGTACAAAGCAAAGCATACTGAAAACTTTCTCACGATCATCAAGCTCTATGGGAGATAAGGGTGAGACATTTGTTATCGGAAACTATTCTTTTTGTCAAGATGTTGCAAGAATGGAGCTTGCTCAAATGATTGTACTTCATGAGTATCCTCTTTCCATTGTTGATCATATTGGATTTAGAAGGTTTTGCAGTGCTATGCAGCCGTTATTCAAGGTAAAAAAAGAAGATGTTTCAAAATCCCTACTAAGTAATTGTTATTTTGTTACTTGTTTTAGTTGTTCATTTTCAAGTGAATGAACTTATATTGCTTATGCTCTTAAAATTTTACAGGTTCTTTCACGCAATACCATAAAAAGTGATATCATGAAACATTATGAGCTAGAGAAGTATAACACAATGAAACTTTTTGAGAAGAACTCAAGTTGTGTTGCCATAACTATAGATATGTGGACATCAAGCAATCAAAATAAAGGATTTATGGCTGTTACAGCTCATTATATTGATGATAATTGGACATTACAACATCCACTTGTGTAGTAAACAATTAGTTTGTTTGTTTTTATATTTTTAATGTAATTTCAAATTATTTATGAATTTTTTTCTTAATTTAGGTTCATTTATGTGCTTGCACCACATAATGCTGAGGTTTTGTCCCATAATTTGGTTGCGTGCTTGTATGATTAGAATCTAGATAGGAAGTTGTCAACACTAACGGTTGACAATTGTACTACTAATGATGTCATGATTGATCTTATCTTTGAGAAGATTCCGAATACTTCTTTCATACTGGGATGATCTTTATTTCATATGCGTTGTTGTGCTCACATATTGAATTTGATTGTCAAAGATGGACTGTTAGTAATTTATAATGCTATAGAAAAAATTAGAAATAGTATCAATTATTGGGTTGCAATACCAAAAAGGGAAGAAAAATTTGTTGATGCTTGTAGACAGTTGGGTGTTATATATTCAAAGAAACTTTGTCTTGATTGCAAAACTAGGAATTCTACATTTTTGATGTTTTCTTCTGCATTGCCATACATAGAGGTTTTTGAACGTTTGAAACTTGATGTGCAGTTTAAGTCTTGTCTTAGTGATGAAGAATGGAAAATGACATCCGAAATTTGTGATAAGTTGGAGATATTTTATGATGTCACTGAGTTATTTTCAGGTTCTAACTATCCAACTGTAAGTGTTTATTTCCCTAAAGTTTGTGAAATTAGATTGTCCTTGAGAGAATGGCTTTATTCTTCTAATGACGTTGTAAAAAACATGGCTTCAAGTATGATTTCCAAGTTTGATAAGTATTAGAGTGCAATCAATAAGGTGATGATAGTAGGGGTTGTTTTGGATCCTAGATATAAAATGAAGTTGTTGGGTTATTTCTTTCGACTTATATATGAAAGTGAATCCGATGTAGAAATGAAAAAGGCTAGAAAATTATGTGATGATTTGATTGTTGAATATAAGCCAATGACAAGAGGAGCATTCTCAGTAGAAGTGATTCTAGTGTATCTTCAAATCTTACTGAATTAGGTCCTCCTACAAAGAAATCGAGATGGCAGAGTAGTTATATGCAATATGTACACGAAACTGCTTCTGAAAGTAATGTGAAGTCAGACTTAGATTGCTATTTAGAGGAGCCTGTTTTACTTGATGAGTCAAATGAAGAAATATTTGATATATTGGCTTATTGGAAACAAATTGGAGTGAAATACCCAATTTTGCAAAGAATTGCAAGAGACTTCTTTGCGATTCCCATTTCTACCGTTGCATCAGAATCTGCCTTTAGCACCGGAGGTTATATTTTGAGTCCACATCGTAGTAGATTACATGAAAACACAATTGAGGCATTAATGTGTTGGCAAGATTGGTTACGTGATGTGATGGAAGGTATTATAAGTTTATAACCTTATACCTTTGTGCTATTTTTATTTTCATTTCTTTTATTTTAAATTAATCTAAAATTTACAAATTTATAGGTTTTTCAAATGCAAAGCCCCAATATTATACAGTTATCAAAGATGAAGAACTTGAGGACAAATTTTCTACTACTTGAGTAAGTTGTATATAGTTCTAATTATTACGAGTAACTTCTATTATATATGCTCAATCACAAATTTCCCTTTGATATTTCTCTATTTCTGCTCTTGTTATGATGGTTTGGAATTATTGGGATTTTATTTTTCTTTAATCCTTTTTCAATAAACAATTAGGATCCAAGAATGGTCATACTAATGTCCAGATTGTGATTTTCAAGTGCATAATGACTGTGGTACTACAGAAACAAGAACAACATCAACTAGTGAAGATAAAAATCAGCCAGCCCCAACCTAGCAGATTCTATGGTTTCCTCTCAAATTCAAGATGGTGGACTTAATCTTAATGCTTGAAATGACATGCAATTCTTCTCTTTTTAGAATTTTTCTTGTTGTATTTTCAATTGTCATTCATGAATAGTTCATTGAGAATTTGATAATATTTTAGATTTTGATTCAGGAAGGCTCCTGTTAAACTTTTCAACATAATGACTTTTTTATTGCACCATAGTATTTTTATAAAAGTGTGATCCAATCATATAAATCAACTTTATATGGGTGCGGGGTGAGAATTCGGGTCACCACGGGGACTATCCCCATTTCGGGGATCGGGGATCGGGAACTGGGAGTGAGGGTGCCGGGCAGGAACGGGGCGGGGACAAAAATATCTCCAGTTCGGGGATTGGGGATCGGGGACAGGGAGTGGGGTTCCAAGCCTCCGGGCCTCCAGGCCCCACCCCACCCCATTGCCATCCCTAACTTCCATTCTTTCCTATTTGCAATGACGGCCGATGCTTTCTGTTAGGAAATATGTTGTAATAAAAATCATTAGAAGGAAAATTAATGAGGGTTTGAATTTACACAACCCTGCCCCTCTCTACCTTCAGCGAGGCTCAAACTCATTATTTATTAGACAGTTGGGACCCTTGTAACAATCATATGCTGCACACTTCATCATATTATTTGCAATGCGTTCGTGAATTCAACTCCCACGAGGGGGAAAGACACAAGTGCTTTGGCAAGCCTGGTCTGAGATATATTGCTGACCAAAAACCTGTATTTCTAATGAAGTTAATTGCGTATGTTTTGGTTAAGTTTTGACTTATTCGAGCTTCCTTTAAACTTGGCAACTCGATAGATTGTCATTTCTATTTTTTAATGACTTCTCAATTAATCTAGGCATCTCTTATATTATGAAGTGATTTCATGATTATTGCATACTGTCAAAGATTTGCTCATTGCACAATAAAATAATGGTGACTGCTTTCTACTAGCAATAATATGCTGACCAACCTAACGATTATGCTACTTTATTATAGAAAATTACAAGTCGTCTTGATAGGGAAATGCATAATATCAGCCATTTGTTGCCTGTCCCCGCACTGCCATATACAAACAAATATAAGATGCCACTCTTGGCAAGAGCTCCCGTGTAGAAACCAAATTCTAATACCTATAAAGCAGAGCTATACATTGTGAAACACATTACGTGTTGCTCTAGGTCCAGAGATGGGTACTGAATTTATTGCACGTCAAAACAAACCTCATGCAGTTTTCATCCCATTCCCAGCTCAGAGCCACATAAAAGCAATGCTAAAGCTCGCAAAGGTACTTCACTACAAAGGTTTTCACATAACATTTGTGCACTTTGAGATTAATTATAGGTGCTTACTTGAATCAAGAGGTCCAAACTCCATGGATGGCTCGCCGGATTTCCGCTTTGAATTCATTCCGGATGGCCTTCCTTCGACAGATAATACAGTTGGGCCTCATCTGGGCCAACTCTGTAATTCCATATTGGAGGGTGACCACCTTGCACCGTTTAGTGATCTTATTGCAAAACTCAATGATAGCAGTTCTTCCAATGTTCCGCCGGTTACTTGCATAGTTTCAGATGGATTCTTGTCAACTTTCACTATTGAAGCAGCTGAAGAACATGGACTTCCTATTGCAATATTCTTTACTCTCTCTGCATCTGGCTTCATGGGCTTCGATCAGATTCGTGTACTCGCAGAAAGAGGTCTACTACCCTTGAAAGGTATATGTAAGAAACCTATCATTATCTCATACAGTTGCATATTTTTTGTAGGACATAAAGAAACTATATTGATTACCATGTACTTGCAAAATTTAGATAGTGAAGTTTGGGTCACATATAAGATCTACATAGCATACAGGTCTTGAAACTAGTCAAACTGACTTTCTAAAAGAGCTTCTTAATTAGAAAGTTTTTATTAACCAGAACAAGTTCATGTACTGTACCTCTCCTGGTGGAATAACTTCCATGTTGATGTTATGAGTTGGCTATTCGTTGTGCTTATTATTTTGTGGTCCATGATATTCAGTAAGTTCTTTCATCTAAACAACTGTTTATTATTATTTTTTTTTGGCAGATGAAAGCTTTCAGAAAAATGGCTACTTGGACCAAGTCGTAGACTTCATTCCAGGAATGAAAAATATGCGTTTGAGGGATTTTTCAACATGCGGAACTCGAGCGAAAAGCACTGATGAAGTCGGGTTTCGGATAGCAGCAGAGCCAACTAAGAAATCACGTGAAGCTCCAGCACTCATTTTGCACACATTTGATGCCTTAGAACCTGAACTTTTGGATACAATATCCTCCATGTTTCGTTCTGCATATTTCATTGGCCCTCTGCAACTACATCTGAATCAAATACAGCAAAATGGTCTGAGATCAATTGGATGTAATCTATGGAAAGAAGAAGCCGAATGTCTTCAGTGGCTTAATTCCAGGACACCTAATTCGGTGCTTTATGTAAATTTTGGAAGCGTAACATGGTTAACAACTGAACAACTCATAGAATTCGGGATGGGACTGGCCAAAAGCAACCACCCTTTTCTGTGGATAATAAGGCCTGGTATGGTAGTTGGTGGTTCTGCAATGTTACCTCCAGAGTTTACTGAAGAGACACGAGAGAGGGGGTTCATAGCTAGTTGGTGTCCCCAAGAGGAAGTCCTCAATCACTCTTCAGTCGGAGGTTTCCTTACACACTGCGGGTGGGGCTCAACTATTGAGAGCATTTCTGCAGGCGTGCCGATGCTTTGTTGGCCGTTCATTGGCGATCAACCTACCAACTGTAGATATGCTTGCGTTGAATGGGGAGTTGGTATGGAGATTGATAACGATGTGAACAGGGATGATTTGGCTGAGCTTGTAAGAGAGTTCATGGAAGGAAAGAAATTTAAGGAACTGAAAAACAAAGCGATGGAGTGGAAGATACTGGCAGAAGAGGCTACGAGTCCCAAAGGGTCATCATCATTGAATATAGAAAAGCTTATAAATGACATTCTTTTATCAGGAAAATCCTTGTTTTAAGAAACTTGATGGTGACCAATAACAGCTGCACAATTTTCTTTGCTTTAGACTTGAATATTCAACTAATTTACAAGCTAATGGTTAAGCGTAATATGATGCTAGTTAAGATGACATCCAATTACTCAATCTGGCATCATATAGTTTCCCCGTAATGGTCATAAATATACTTGTAAAGAAAGTGAGATGTACCTTCTCTTGGGAAGATCTTAAGAAGCTGACGTATGGTTTTTAAACTAATATATCTGACTTAGCAAATTAGTTCTTTCACGTCCGTAGCCGAAGTTAATTGTATTAATTGTATGATTGAACACTATTCAATGAAAAGATTCGATCACTTGTGATCAGGCTAAAGTTAACACACATGCTAAAATAATATTTTAATAATTTTAAAATAATTAGAAATCTTATAAATAATTCTTTATCTAACATCTCTATTAAATTTAACTTTATGAAAGTATGTATATCAACACAGTTTCTAATAACACTGCTGCAATTGTCAAACAAGTCATAATTGCTTGTATCCATAAAATACACAACAATTATCATTGCAACATTCACGTCACTATCGTCTTACATCTGCTTGAGCATGCACTATATATATATAGTTCCTGATCAATTAAATGATACTTATCCCAATGCCAGATATTAATCCCAACCAACTAAATGATATATGTTGATCTCGAATGTGGGTCGTCATTAATCACCACTAATCACGGTTTAAAAGGTTTACATCAGAATATATAATAGAGTCTAATATTTTGAAATATTCAAATTAAACTCTAATATTTTTAAATTATATATGAAAATTTTAAAATATTAAATGTCATGTTAATAATTTATTATTTTTTGAACAAAAGACGAACTTCATCATGTGACAATACAATTTACTTTCTGGCTAATTTAAAAAAATTAATTACATATTAATAAGATTCTAATAATGGAAACTTAGTATTAATGTGACATTTAACTTATGAAGAATTAATCATATCAATTTTTTCGTCTATTTAGAATCTGTTTTAAATATTTAAGAAAATGTTAATATTCAAGTTGAACATTTTAAAACAAAGTTATATTACTTTATAAATGTTTAATTTTAAATTAAACTTTTACCCCACAAATCACATATCTTAATACAACACACATACACCTTTCTCAAACATGGGCAATTAACTGAAAAGTTAAATTCAATATAGTTGAAAATACCAAATACTTTCTCCAAGCACCGTGAAAGCACTCAATACAAGAAAAATAAAGCATTTCATACACGAAGGATGTTTAGAAATCTCTAGAACCCAAGAATTATGCAAAAATATAAATTCTGCTTTTGATCTTAAATTTAAAAATAAAGTATACAAATAATTAAATAACACTCAATAAAGTACTTAAAATACATAAACAACGAAACAATTAATCAACAAAACCAAAATTAACATATATTATCAATTTTCTTATGAAAAGTATCTTAAATTATTTTTGAAGGAAAATAATCAATCAGGCACTCCCTTAAACGTGTTAAAGCTAAGAAAAATTCACTAAGAATGTTGTAAATCTTCCCAGAGCCTACTCTCCCCTTGCCCTTCTCTATTTCTTTCTAATCCCCATGCTTTTTTATTTTGAAAATTGATGATTTTCATTCTTTTCTAAAAATCAAGTCACTAAGGTTTGATCATCTAACCAGACTCCTTACCTTAATTTGGAAATTAATGCCAACTGAAACGTATTCATCTGTCTTTTAATACTTATGAAAAACAATTTGAGTTCTTAAAAATGAAGTCATGAAGGATTGGAATCGTTAATACAGTAAGATGAGCAAGACCTTGGAGAGAAACGTATTCGTTCACTTGTGACGATCGCTGTGTCCTCCATGTTTGATAAGAACATTGATGTTTAAAGGTACTCTAGTTGCTATGCTTGACTCGTACCTTAACTGATTGGCATCTTTCCGTTTTGCGAGTTTCGAAGAATCTGCTTGCCTTGCTCTTCAAGGTTTCTAGAAAATGTGCCCAAATGATTGCTAGGGGTTAAAAAATACTGGGCATCGGCATGAGCATCATTAGCTGGCTGCTTTGGCGTCTAGTGTCCACTTGTTCCTTTCAATAATAGCAGGACAAGTTTATCTGATAATATTTTGGCACCACACATTTTCCGAAGGCTTAGATTTTATCATCTTTGATGGACGCGTCCTTCTAGAAGACCACAAATGTTTTTGTAGGCTTAGCTTTTATCATCTTTGATGGACGCGTCCTTTTTAGAAGACCACAAATGTTTTTGTGGTTCGGGAGTGGAAAATCTGTAGTGGTGTGGTTTTGTAAAAATTTCGATTTGACGCAGTTATTTGTAAGTTTTCGTCGCAATTGTTTGTAATTGGTCATCAATTATTAAATATAGACTAATTATATCAGCAAATATTAAATTTTCGAATATAGACTAATTGTATAAGTAATTTTTTTTTCAGTACTAACAAAAAACAAGAAAATAAATATTAAATTAAACAGATCAATATTGAAAATTGATAACGTAGTTTAACACACTTTGCTTTTATTTGTAAGAACTTCATTCAGCTTGATTCTTTTACTAACGGCAATAGTTTTATACAAGGTTTTACTAAACCGATGCTACTTAATCCTTGACATTATCACTCCTTCTTATTATTTGTAAAAAAATTTCACTTAATAGTACGACCACCCCATACTATCCTCAACAAAAAATTCAACAGAAAATTTTTTTCAACAATTTTTTGAAACAAGAATAATGAATAAATCAGTCAATTGATTAAACAAATAATACAATATTTGTTTAATTTGACAAAATGACGGGAAATAAGTTTCTGTACAATTACGAAATCAAGCACCTAAACAATCTCGCGGAAACACCTAAGAACAACTTCACATAGGCATCCACGATTAAGGTGTTTTCAAATAAGGCCCTTTCTTGCAAATACCTGTGTAATTAATTTACTGATTCTTTTTAGAATGTGGACACGGGTTCCAATAAGTCCATGTACCAAATCAAGTAACTCGCTATTTTCTTTTCAGAATATAAAGATTGGGCTCTAACTGAGTGTCGAATCGTGTTTTGTTTGCTTTTTTGAAAAATAATGGCGCAGAACACAGCGGTGTGCCAAGCCATATTAATCTAAAGACTTGCAAAAAAATGCTTGTCTTATTGAAACTTCCTAAGATTGCATGCTCATATAGATAAACCATACACAATAATCTTCACCTCGGTGAATATACCAAATTAAGCTAAGACACTCCAGGAAATACCTCCAAAATTGTATATTCATATATATGAACTGCACACAATAATTTCTATCTTAACAAATATATCTAGTTCAACTAACATATTTTAGAAAACGCCTATAAGATATTATACGTTCGTATATGTGAACCATACGCACTAATAACTAACTAATCAAAATTGCCAAGAATTCATCACAATGAGCATGATTTGAAACCTTGGCTATTCTGTTCAGCCTTAGAATATATCCGGAGAGTAGAAAAAAGAGTTCTCATGTTACCTTTTTGCCTATTATGTCTCTTTCCAAGGAGAAAAAAAACAGGAACAATTTACCAAACAAATTTCTTGTATTCTATCGAGAGATGCCAACGTTGAACGTCACAGCAAAAAGTACCGATGAAATAAAAAAGAGCTCTCATGTTACCTTTTTGCCTATTATGTCTCTTTCCAAGGAGAAAAAAAAACAGGATCAATTTAACAAACAAATTTCTTGTATTCAGCCTTCTGTCGAGAGATGCCTAGGTTGAACGTTTGATGAAATTCTAGCCCCCAGGGGCTTTTGAAATTGTAACTATCAGCTCCTTGTAACGACTCCTCGGTAGAGATGTCTCTTGGCTTGCCAAATAACTTACTCTATGCACATAATGTTAGAATTATTACGTATTGTCATACGTTTGCTAAATAAATAACAGAATTAATAGGTGATAACAACAATATAAAGCTGATCATTGGAGGTACTCTTGACAGGGAAATGAATAGCATATCTGCCATATACAAACAAATATAAGATGCCACCCTTAGCGAGAACTTCCGTGCACAAACCAAATTCTAATAGCTATAAATAAAATATAAACACTGTGAAACACAAAAGTGTAGAACTCTAGGTTCAGAGATGGGTACTGAATTTACTGCACCTCAACATAAACCTCATGCAGTTTTCATCCCACTACCAGCTCAGAGCCACATAAAAGCAATGCTTAAGCTAGCAAAGGTACTTCACCACAAAGGTTTTCACATAACATTTGTCCATTTTGAGATTAACTATAGATGCTTACTTGAATCAAGAGGTCCAAACTCTATGGATGGCTTGCCAGATTTCCGTTTCGAATTCATTCCTGATGGCCTTCCTTTGACAGACACTAATGTTTGGCCGCACATGGGGCAACTCACTGTGTCCGCATTGGAGGGTGCCTACCTTGCACCGTTTAGTGATCTCATTTCAAAACTCAATGACAGTAGGTTTTCCAATGTTCCACCAGTGACTTGCATAGTGTCTGATGGATTCATGTCAAACTTCACTATTGCCGCGGCGGAAGAACATGGACTTCCTATTGCAATATTTTTTACTCTCTCTGCCTCTGGCTTCATGGGCTTCGATCAGACCCGAGTACTCGCAGAAAAGGGTCTACTACCCTTGAAAGGTATATGCAAGAAAAGAGTCATTTTTTGTTTAATTACATAGTTTCATGGGCATAATGTTTTTGTTGTCCATGTACTTTAAGTAACGTCTTTTGTCTAAACAACTACTTTGTTTAGTAGATGAAAGCTTTCAGAAAAATGGCTACTTGGACCAAGTTGTAGACTTCATTCCAGGAATGAAAAATATGCGCTTAAAGGATTTTTCAACTACCGGAACTCAAGCAAAAAGTACTGACGAACTCGGGTTTCGGATGTCAGTAGAACTAACTAAAAAATCTCGCGATGCTGCAGCACTAATTTTGCACACTTTTGAAGCTTTAGAACCTGAACTTTTGGACACTATATCCTCTATGTTTCGCGCTGTTTATTTCATTGGGCCTCTGCAGCTGCATCTCAATCAAATACAGCAAAATGATCTGAGATCAATTGGATGTAATCTATGGAAAGAAGAACCCGAGTGTCTTCAATGGCTTGATTCCAGAGAGCCTTACTCGGTGATTTATGTAAATTTTGGAAGCATAACGTGGTTGACAACCGAACAACTCATCGAATTCGGGATGGGACTGGCCAGAAGCAACCACCCATTTCTGTGGATAATAAGGCCTGATATGGTAGTTGGTGGTTCTGCAATATTACCTCCAGAGTTCAGTGAAGAAACAAGAGAGAGGGGGTTCATAGCTAGTTGGTGTCCACAAGAGGAAGTCCTGAATCACCCTTCAGTCGGAGGCTTCCTTACACACTGTGGGTGGGGCTCAACTATTGAGAGCATTTCTGCAGGCGTGCCGATGCTTTGTTGGCCTTTCATTGGCGATCAACCTACCAACTGTAGATATGCTTGCGTTGAATGGGGAATTGGTATGGAGATTGATAATGATGTGAAGAGGGATGATTTGGCTAAGCTTGTCAGACAGTTGATGGAAGGAGAGAAAGGGAAGGAAATGAAAAACAAAGTGATGGAGTGGAAAAGATTGGCAGAAGAAGCTACTGGTCCCAAAGGGTCATCATCCTTGAATTTAGAGAAGCTCATAACTGACGTTCTCTTATCAGGAAAATGCATGGCTGCGAAAACTTGATTAATATCGAGAACAACAGTACACTTTTCGTTTCTTTGGGGTGAATGTGTAGTGTGTGTTTTGTTTTCTGTTGGAATTATTACATAACTGAGTATCTGCCCACCCGTTATTTTGATTGATCAGTTAATTTTGAATAGGGAGGGCAACAAAAGGAGGTCAAGTTCGGTCTGACCCGATTTGACTTATTACAACCCAAATCCCCGATTTGACTTATTACAATCCAGTTCAAGACTTAAAATTAACAAGTTCTATCATAATTAACCTAACTTCATCATAGATATTTTTTTTTCAAAATTTTCACGCAAAATGAGAATATTTTAAATTTTTAAAAAATTGATCAGACTCATTCAGGTTCTAGACTACTACCTAAGGTTCAAGCCCAAAAGCTAAATTTTAGGCTCGGCTAAGCATTGGATAGATCCAGCCCAATTCAGCCTATTATCATACGTAATTTTAAGTAATGATGATGACTTGTTAGTTTTAAAATGGTTGAATCTGAAGTTAATGGGCTAACTTGGAAAAAATTATGTTTTGGACTAAACTTTTAATGAATTGATTTGGTTTATTTAAATTGAATTCAAGTTGGAACTGAGTTGATAAAGTTTAAATCCATTTCATCAAACATATTAGGAGCTAGTATATTTTTTACGCGAAGATAGCAAGAGTATTGACTTGGTCAAAAATACCTTTAACACAATATGATAGAAATGATCTTCTTCTTGTATTAATTACATGCATAGTTACTAAATGAGTTAGTCTAATTTGATTCTCTGAGGAGCTCTTTATAAACGAAATTTGGAGTGTACTAACTACTATATCAATCAAAGCAAAGACATCCTTAGATAAATACATCAATGGAAGTTCACTGTCGATCTCGTGTTTTAGTTGAAGACGAAACCAACCAAGAGATGGCTTCAATTTCCTGCACTAATTTTTCACTATTAAAATAATAGACCAAGGTCTCCTTAAAGCTAACGAAGTAGACCCGTTTCATTTTTGGTAAAGAATTGGCAATGCACTTCTTTTTAATGATTGATAATGAAGCTTTAGGCACACTAAGGGCTTTATATATAAGAAGGAATAGTTCTTATATATAAACTGTTGTTACCTTCCGATTCTTTTGGAATCCTTTGTGAATTCTCAATATTCTGAAAAAAAATTTAAAAATCAAACTAGAACTTATACCAGTTAGATAAGTTTTAAGATTTAAAAAATTCAATCAATATTAAACCGTCATAAAACTAGTTAAAGATTAAATAAAATTTAAGAATTTAAAAAAATAATTGAAAAAGATTATTCATACCTAGCAAAAAAGTTAAAGTTTAACTGAAAAGAGAGACATTTAAAAGAAAACTAATCTATTTATTTTTTGTTCATAAAAATCTTATTAGTTTAAGAAAATTTGTCGGTTAATTAATAAACTGATCAATTTTTAAAAACAAAAATTATTAAACTAAATCAAACCAAAGAGTTGATTGGTTTAAAATTTTCAATGTTAAATCAACTGAACCTGTTCAATTTTTCGAATATTAATTCTACCTCTAAGTGAGTCTATATTTGTATATTCGTATTTATATTAGACTATCGACTCTTTTTCAGGTTGAACAAAAATTCATTTTTATCAAAACTAGCCTTTCTTATAATCGGCTCATTTTGAATGTGATAATATTAGACCGGTGAAGGAGACTATAAATAATGAGAACACTTTAAAATTTGAGCTCATGCATAAACAAAAAAGGTCAAAAGTGTATTTTAAACCTTAACGTTTACATTAAAATCTATGTTGAACCCTAAAATTTTGGGATATTCAAGTTGAATCTCAACATTTACAAAACGTTTAAACTAGACCATGTAAGGATGAAAATCTGATGGAGGTTAACTTCTATCAGTTAAATGCCACGTGCCTTTTTTATTTTACATATTAGTGGGAATCAATTCTCGTTGACGTAACATTCTTATTTTTAAATGAAAGTGGGTCTCATTAATATGCAATACTTATTGTTTTAAGTCTCTTCCAATTCTTTAATCAAACAAATAAATTGCAACATTCCTTATACTTTCCACCAGTTGGCAGTACAAATCAATTACGTTCCACTTTTTATTTTTATCTATTTAACTCAAAATGATTGCCCTTTTTTGACAATCACAATTTAGATTTTAAAAGAAATGCAAATCAACAGTTTATTGAATAGAGCAGCAACTTAAGGAAGTTATTGACCTGGTCTCCAATAACATTGTTATTGAAGCTACCAGGATCAGTGGTTGTAAGATAAAGAGAAGCAGTATAATTCAAAAGCCACTTAGAAAATCTTCCATAATTTACATTCTCTATTGTTCTTTTTTTGAAAAATAATGAATTCATTGAAAGCTATGAAAGGCATTGAAAGAAGGGTTACAAGGCAGTGCCCAACCGTTTGAAATCATACAATGGAAACCACAAAATTAGACTATTATCTAGGGAAAGCTAGAAACATGATAAATTAAAGGTTCCATCTTATCCTGTTAGAAATACTCAGTTTTCCTATAAATTGATGAGGTCCTATAATTTCTCTAATCCAACATTGAATTATGTATGTTAAAGCATACTTTTCGGTTTTCTTTCTATGGAAAAGCCTTTGGTTTCTTTCCATTCAAATCATACATACTGAGCAATTTGAACTGAGGCTAAGACACATTTGATCCTTTCCCAGCTTTAAAAATTGTTTGTTAGCCCAAATTAGAATATTATGCCAATCAGTCTTTGAACAAGTAAGGTTCATTTTGTGTTGCATTCCAGCCCAAATGGGTGCAGTATAATTATATTTAAAGAAAAGATGGTCAATAGATTCAGCCTTTAAACAACATAACTCATGTACGAGATCATTAGAATCAATAATTTTGTCTTTTGTTTTCAGCCTTCTCCTTGCAGCCAAACAAGTAGTGAAAGAGGCCTTAGGAATTAAGGCCCCCTTCCATACAATGTTAAAGCAAGGGATGGTAGGATTGTGAAGTTTGATAGCTTTAATACAAGAGGAATTAGTGAAAGAACCATTGTCATTAAGGCCATGGATAGGTTTATTAATTTGTGTGCTATTAGGAAAATAGTCAGGATAGTAATTTAGGAGCTTATCATCCTCTCTTTCAAAGAAATGTCAAGAATTGTAAGAAAGAACCTTGTTAACCCAAGCACAAACTAGTATTCTAGCTGAGAGTGTTGCTAAATCATCCCTCAAATATAAAAGGCTGTGGCCGGAGCAATGATCAAACAAAAACCAGATTCTCCTCATTCCCCAGTTGAATTCTAATGGATGGATACACCAATTACCTAATTCTAAGGATGTGAAGTAAGGATCAAGAGTTTTTTTTGTTTTTTAGAAATTTGTTACAAGCTGGAATTCTTTAAGTAGAATTCATTATAAGGATCCTTTGTCATTAAATAGTTTCCAAATTTTCTTAGCAACCTGTACTGTTTAAAGTAACTGAATTAAGACCAAAAGAGGTCAACCTTCTTTCTTTCTCCAACAGAGTTATTCCCATTTGATCTTACCACCTTTAGGATTACTATATTTGTTTGACCGTAGGAAAATTTTGATGCATTTCTCAATACTTAATAATCTTTTTGGGAAGAAGCATATGAGAAATCCAATGTGAATGGAGATTATTCAAAACTAATAGGATAAGCTGAACTCTACCAGCTTGAGAGAGTGTTCTGTTCTTCCGTGTATTAACCCTTTTCTTATATTTCTCCAAAATCATAAGAAAATCCTGATATCTCAACTTTTTGGACAAAATTGGCACTCCCGAACACTTGAAGTGTGAGCTATACACTTCCAAATCAAATATTTGTTGTAAGTATCTAATGTTAGAGATGTTTGAGGAGAAGTATATGGAGCTTTTTAAAGAGTTGATACAAACACTAGACAACTTGCAAAAAGTTTGAAGAGAATTGTAAGAGGTCATCTGCAAAGCAAAGATTAGTTAAAAGCATTTCCTTACATTTATGGTGAAATCTGAAGAAATGAGCTCTTGAAATATTAATCCTAAATATTTTGTTAAAGATTTCCACAGAGATGACAAAACGGTAAGGAGATAGTGGATCTCTTTGTCTAATTCCTGTAGAGCCTCTAAATTATTTAAAAGGAGCAGGAGCACCATTAATCATAATGATGTACGAAGGAGTTAAGATAGAAGAATTAACCCATTTATTAAAAGAGTTGGGAAAGCCAAACCACTCTAGGCTGAGAGTAATCAAATTCTAATGTAATATATCAGAAGCTTTGGAAAAGTCTACTTTAATGGCACTACTTCTTATAGATCTGTTCGTATTGTAATCTCTAAGCAATTATTAAACCAAAAGGATATTATTTGATATGTTTCTTCCAAGTATGAATGCACTTTGAGAATGTATGAATTGATTAAGAGAATCCTTCAATTTGTTTGTAAAAAGCTTAGAGATCACCTTGTAAACACTATTACAACATGAGGTGGGTATGAAATGATTAAGACAATTTGCATTAGTCACTTTTGGAATAAGACAAAAAGGAGTGGCATTGATTTCTCTTATCAATTTTATAGTACTCAAGAATTCTAGAATTGATTCCACAAGGAGGTTGCCGGTTATATTCCAAGTGGTTGGAAAACATAGGCATTCCCCATCTAGCTCAGGAGCCTTTCTAGGATTTAGGCTAAAAAGAACATTCTTAATCTCCTGATAAGAAGGATGTTGCTCTAGTTTTAGTATTAATTTTTGAGTTAGAGAGTTGGAGGAACCAATCAATCTTTCAAGTTCTTGCAAATTGGGAATTCCATGAGTTCTAGACTTACCTAGGATTTTTTTCGAAGTACCTAAAAATTATATTACCATAGAGGCTTTATCTGTCATTAAATGACCATTTTCATTTAACAGACAAGTAATTTTATTGAAGTTTCATCTTGCCAATACTAAGTTATGAAAGAATTTGGAGTTGAAACCAATACTAAGTTATGAAAGAATTTGGAGTTGAAGTTCCCCTCCTTCAACTAATTGATTCTTTCATTTTGCATCAACATGGAATTATGATAAAGCAGTGCATCATTATAGATCTCCACTTTCCTTAGTTCATCACTTCTCAAGTCAAGATTGTAAATATTGTGATAACAAGCTTCTTGTAATTTTTTCAGCTCATTTTTAAGATCCTGGATGATTGAGATAGAGCTTCATTACCAGTTTAAGAAATATCTTAATTCTGGATCTCAACATCTGAAGCTTCATCATGAATTAATAGGCTTTACAGCCAGCAACATTAAGATTCTAGACCTCGTAAACCAAATCCATAAAACCCTTTTTGTATGTCAGGAAATTGAAAATTCTAAAAGATGCTTTGAATGAAACAAAAGAGAGGCAACCTTTGGTTTCCATATAAGAGTGATTGGAATATAATGGTGGACCAAAGAATGAGTAAGAGATAGGGAAATTATTCATCCAACATTGACAAGAGTTCTATCTAGCTTTTTTCTTGTAAGGCAACTTCGTGATTGCTTATTACTCCAAGTGAATAAATTGCACACTGATCTTAAATCTGATAGTTCTAGCTTATTAACCAAGTTCTTTACCGAGGTTGATAAAGTTCACTCTATCTCCAAGGGCCTTAGAAGTGTGAAGTATACATTTTACATCTCTAGTTAATAGCCAAGGTTTGTTTAGAGAACTATAGATTGAGGATAGATTTACCCAAAGCTGAACTCTCTGAAATTAAAATTTTGAAGCATAGATTATAAAGAGTTCGAATATGGAATTGGAATCAGATAAGAAGCAAGGTACAATTCTTCCATTAAAATGATGAGTATGCTTAGGACCAAAGCTCCAGTATCTTCCCAAAAATTTCATAACATTATGCTAGTTGTGAGCTTTGACTTTAGTTTTCAACAACCACAAGATAATAGGATTCTTTTCCATAAAAAATATCCCTAACTACTTGTCTCTTATAAGATTTATTCAAACCTCTGATATTCCATAAAATCATGTAAGCAGTTTAGAAGATTAATTATCTATCCTCTTATCCTTTCTCCTTTTTCTACTGAACCTCTTATTAGAACTTGAAGTAAAGTGTGAAGATTCTAGATTCAATTCAGCTTCCTTATAGTTGGTTACGTCTTCTTCAATGGCACCATTGATGGAATTAGCATATGAATTTCTACTATCCTCAGATTCCTTTAGGATATCAACATTATAAATAAGCTTATCTTGTGTTTGCAGAACTCTTTCTTTGCTAGTTAAGGATGTTTCCAGAATTCAAATCAATAGAGTTAGCTTCTATATTTTGAGGGTTATCTTCATCATCCACTCGTATAAGCTCCAAGTAGTTTCCTATTTTTGAGTAACTTCCCTGTAGGTTTCCATACTTCCTTACCTATTTGTGGTTTCCAATTATAAGACAAATGAATTTTAGCATTAACCAACTCATTAACAAAATTCGGCTTCATAACAGGTGAAGTTTCAGGTAATGCATTCTTAGGATTGATTTCCACACAAATTCTTATATAACAAAGTTTCTCCAAACTAGTTGTGGAAGAATCAAAGGTTAGAGGTTTTTCAATAGAACTAGCAAGATAACTTAACCCATCTACAGTTTAATATTCAAGTGGAATATTGTGGAAATGAATCCACAAGGGAATTGTTTCAATGTTTGATATGTTAAGTTCCATACCTAAAATCCGGTTTTAAACGAACAATGGTTGTCCTCCTACATGCCATGGTCTAGATTCTAATATCTTGTTCATGCTATCACTATCCATGAATAAAAAAACAGAAGTTTCTTCTTTAGTGAGGAGAATGCGATCCCACCCTTTGTTACTCTATTTGCTCTGAACAAATATTCATGACAGAATAGGTTGGTCTTTTGCTTAAAAAGAAGCCTACCAAAGTACAACTTCAATGCTTAGCACCAACTTGAAGAATCTCAAGAGGAGAAACAATGTCATTAACAAGAGCTACAGGAAATTGTCTTGGTTTCTCTTGAGCTAGAGATAAAGATACAACATTACTCCAAGATTTCATTGCACCATTTGCATCATCCATGTTCTGATTTTTATGAGCTTTCATTATATTTACATCCTATGATTCTCTGATGGTGGGGAATTGATTCAACTGCTCCCCCATAAGAGAAGAACCTCCCTCAGAGGCTTCCATGAAGTTACTCGAATTAAAGAAGTTAAGATTATAAGTACATAATATAGGAAATGTAGCAAAGATCGAATGCTAAGAAAATGAACAAGAAGCCTGCAAAAAAAACTATTCACTCGCTCGTGGATGATCACACACTCACTCACTCGCTTGCTCTATTGGTTTAGTTTTATAGAGCTTATGGAAACAACTTCAAATCTCTCGTAATCACGCAAGAACTGAAAATAAAAAGTTCAACTAAATCTATACTGATAAAAAAAAAGGGAAACGCAGTAGCTATCAAGCTAATTCCGGATTTTTTTAGAAACAAACCATAGATAAGAACGTAGAAACTAAAGATGAAAAAAGAGGTACTTAGAATCCTAGTTTTGATACCAAATTGAGAAGAGTTTCGTGAAGAGAGAAAAATTCAAATACATAGAGATAAAAGATAAGGAGTTCAGATCTAGTAGAGACCTTCACTCTGGTCAGTCTCGTTGAACTCCTACTCTAGAGCGCGATCGATCATGTTGACGAAACTATCCTCTCTGGATCTAGTCACATTCCAATCTGTGATTGCTTTGTCTGTTGAGTCAACGATCAAAGGTGGTTGAAGCTCCACCTATGAATTTGTGTCTGATTAAAAGAATTGGAAGAGACTCAAAGCCGTAAGTTTTGCATATTAAGGTTCAACTTAAATATTAAGGTTCAATCTAAATTCTAATATAAACATTAAGGTCTAAAATACACTTTTGTCCAATAAAAAAAATTATATGAATGTTTTGGCACCATACATTTACATATTGTTCCAAAGGCTTAGATTATACCAACATCTTTGTTAAAACGTGTCCTTCTACTAAACTATAAATGTTTTCTTATTTCATGAGTTTTAGGAAAATAAAATGTAAAGAAAGTAGATGGATCATCATCTAAGAGGAGGAGGAGGAGGAGGAGGAGGAGGAAGAAGAAGAAGAAGAAGAAGAAGAAGAAGAAGAAGATTGTTAAGCTATCAATTTTATTATTTTGGACATTGTTTGTAGTTTGATATATTTGATATATCTTTTATGAAAAGAAGTTTAATTGGCGTTAGATTTCACTACCTTAGATTATATAGTATTTTCGGAAGATAAGTTAGTGTGGAGAGAAGCAGTTCTAAATGAGATAGAATCCTAAAGAAAATTGGATTTATTGAAGATAAACATATGGAGATAACATGGAAGAAATTTATTAGATATTCAACTGATTTTTAGCATCTCTGATTTTGCGTATGTGCGTGAAAAATTGCACTACTTATCCATCGATTTATTGAGAGAGAAACAAATAGTAAACCCATTCATATTTGCTTTTGTGTTTTTGGCATGTTTTAGTGATGAAACATATGTCTGATCGGTGATTTTTCCGGCTGCTATGCGTTGGTTTCTTTGGAGATCAATTCGAAAAGTTTACAGCTAATTTTTGTTGGATAACTTCTTATGATTTCGGTTTATTGAGGCTACAAATATATAAGAATGCCTTTTTGACTCAAGTGTTTCTCCATTTATGTTATTATTGATTTAATCACTTAGATATGATTTTCACCTTTATTATCATTCATTGTAGCAAAATTGTTCTGCTGAATTTAGCATGAGTGGTCATACTATTGAGTGTGAAATACTTTTATGAGGTGTGAGTATGAGTGGATAGTATCAGGAATGAGTAGTGTGGATTCAGTAAAACTTTGTGTAAGACTATTGAATTTGGGTGAAAGTGAATTAATCTAGGTAAAGATCTAATAGACGTAGGTGATGTGTGTCGAACTACGTTAACATATTTCGTGTGTTAATTTATTTGTTGCATATTTAGTTTTTCTGCTTGTAATTAATTTCTTAAAAATTTGCAGCTGCATATCCATTTACTTTCTAACTAGCAACTGTCAATTTCAGTTTGAAACAACTACGACAGAATATACATATTCCGGCACTAGAACCTTAGAGTTTTTCAAAGATGATGAAAGAAATATACTAACAAATTAAGGACCAACAATTTTGCATCTTAATAGCAGAAGAAATTAGAAACAATTAACTTTAAAGGTCAATCATAATAAAGTAATTTAAAAAGAGAGTCATCAATTATTTTACTTATATTAAAATGTTTAAATTAAAAATCATTAATTTTTAGTTGAAATTTTTTACCTATAGAATTAAAAATGCCAATAACTAAACTAATAAATTACATTATTTAAGGAACTTGGAGAAAAATATTAAGAGGAATATTCTAAACATTATTTAATGCTAAATTTAAATTTTCCATATTACAATTAAACTCAATGATTATAAATAGCACCAGTTCGATTGGTTCAATTATAAAAATTTTAAACCGTTTAACTTTTGAGTTTGATTTTTAATTTTTTAATTCTATTCACTTTAATAACTTTCATTTTTTAAAAATGATCAATTTATTAATTAATTGATTGGTTTCATAAACTACTAATTTTTTAAAAAATTAAATAAAAATAAATTTTTATTTAATAAATTTTAATTAAGCTTTAAATTTTTCAGTATGTAAGGACAATCTTTTTTTAATCATATTTTAAATTCTTTAGTTTTATTCAATATTTAACCGATGTTATGACGATTTCATATTGATTGAATCTTTTAAACCTCAAACTTCTTATCTTACCAGTTTAATTTCTACTTCAATTTTTTAAAAATGATTAAACTAATTAATGATTCTCTTTAACTTTTTGTTGACAAATTTTAAACCGCAAGAAATTAGGGGTGTTTTGTTCCAATTTTGTTTTTTTGTTATAGTTTTTGGTTATAGTTTTTTATTTTCTGTTTTTGCTTTTCTTTCAAATAAAAACAAAAATTTGTTTAATTGTTAATTTCAATGTAGTTATATTTTTATACCGATAATAATTACATATTAAAACTTAAAAAATTATATTTTAATTAAATAAATTTATGTTAATCTTTATGTTAATATTTTTAATAAATTATTAATAAATTGTATTATTTAATTAAAATAAATAATTTAAAAAATAACATTTTAAATATTAATAATTAATATATTAAATAATCAAATAATATATATGTAGCTAATAGTAAATCAATTTATGAAATAAACACAGAAATCAGATATCATTTTTTATAGCTTTTATAATTTTAAAAAATTAAAGAAACGAAAACCAAAAATTAAAATTAAAAAACTCAAATAAATATTTTTTTAATTAAAATCAGTTTTGATTTGAATAGCAAGAATATTAATAGTAGAGAGAAGGCACAAGCCAGTCCATAACAGGCCCTTTGGCGCGACTATCGAAGAACCCCGTGTAGTTTTTTTTTTTTCATTGCCCGTTGTTATATTTTTATACGGCATAGGATCCCTTCCTGCTCTTTGTATATATATTATTATTAGGGAGACATTGTGAACTGTGAATTACGTGTGTTGTAGACCCAAGTCAATCTAAATACTTAAGTTGCGACAATTGCTAAGACTTCAACACTATGGTCATGATTTGAAACCTTGGCTATTCTCTTCAGCATTAGAATCCAGGTTATTCTCTTCAGCATTGGAATCTGTCATTTTCATAATTCTTAATTAACTAAATTATTTTGTTTAACATGTCTCTTTCCGGAAAAAGAAAGGATCAATTGGACAACAACAAAAATCCAATTACAGAAAAAATTGCGCCTGTGCCAAAATTAGAAAACAAAAGAAAATGACATAGGAGGTCATTTAGAGCTGGTAAATTCAAACAACATACGTTTTTTCAAAGGACAGACAGAAAGTCTAAATATAATTTAGCGTTTAAGAAAATGAAATGATTGTCTTTTATGTTTGAATTCGGATGGTGCTCTTTTGCTTATGAACTCGTGTTCCTATTTGTTTGTAAAGAATCACGTCTGTTGGGAAGTTATTAATAATGAGTGTTTGAATGAAAATCACAATATTTGATTATTTTCTTTAAAAGGTTGAATTCCAAGAACTCTTTATTTCTTAGAATAATGGGAGCCTTGTAATGATCATATGATGACCCCACTTCATCACATTTTTTGCAATGCGGACAGGAATTAACGACGCCTCGATAGAGGTGTCTCTTGGCATGCCAAATAACTTCATGCATGCACATATTGCTAGAATACGATTGCTCAATAAACAACAGAAGAATAGTGATAACAACAATACTATGCTGACCTTATGTTTCGATCCTATCTTATGACTATAATACCTTACCATAGAATATAACTACTAGAATGTAATGCAGGTTGTCATGATAGGGAATTGGATAGCATATCTGCCCTGTAAAAACACACATAAGATGCATAGAAACAAATATGAGATGACACCTAAGCGAAAACTCCCGCTCAGAAACCAAATTCTACAGCTATAAAGCAGACCTATTTTACATTGTGAAGCACAAAAGTGTAGAACTAGGTTCAGAGATGGGTACTGAATTTACCGCACCTCAACATAAACCTCATGCAGTTTTCATCCCACTACCTGCTCAGAGCCACATAAAAGCAATGCTTAAGCTAGCAAAGGTACTTCACCACAAAGGTTTTCACATAACATTTGTGCATTTTGAGATTAACTATAGATGCTTACTTAAATCAAGAGGTACAAACTCCATGGATGGCTTGCCGGATTTCCGCTTTGAATTCATTCCAGATGGCCTTCCTTTGACAGACACTAATGTTTGGCCGCATATGGAGCAACTCTGTGAGTCTATATTGGAGGATGACTACCTTGCACCGTTTACTAATCTCATTGCAAAACTTAATGACAGCAGGTCTTCCAATGTTCCACCAGTGACTTGCATAGTTTCTGATGGATTTATGTCAAACTTCACTATAGCAGCAGCAGAAGAACATGGACTTCCTATTGCAATATTTTTTACACTCTCTGCCTCTGGCTTCATGGGCTTCGATCAGACACGACTACTCGCAGAAAAAGGTCTACTACCCTTGAAAGGTACATGCAAGAAAATCTTCATTTTCTCTTGTTTAATTGCATAGTTTCTTATATAGGGCATATTGTTTTCGTTTTCCATGTACTTCAGTAACGTCTTTCGTCTGAACAACTATTTGTTTAGTAGATGAAAGCTTTCAGAAAAATGGCCACTTGGACCAAGCCATAGACTTCATTCCGGGAATGAAAAATATGCGTTTAAAGGATTTTGCAACTACCGGAACTCAAGCGAAAAGTACTGACGAACTCGGGTTTCGGATGACAGCAGAAGTAACTAAGAAATCTCGCGATGCTCCAGCACTCATTTTGCACACCTTTGAAGCTTTAGAACCTGAACTTTTGGACACTATATCCTCTATGTTTCGTGCTGTTTATTTCATTGGCCCTCTGCAACTACATCTCAATCAAATACAGCAAAATGATCTGAGGTCAATTGGATGTAATCTATGGAAAGAAGAACCCGAGTGTCTTCAATGGCTTGATTCCAAGGAACCTTACTCGGTGCTTTATGTAAATTTTGGTAGCATAACGTGGTTGACAACCGAACAATTTATAGAATTCGGGATGGGACTGGTCAAAAGCAACCACCCTTTTCTGTGGATAATAAGGCCTGATATGGTAGTTGGTTCTGCGGTGTTACCTCCAGAGTTTAGTGAAGAAACAAGAGAGAGGGGGTTTATAGCTAGTTGGTGTCCTCAAGAGGAAGTCCTCAATCACCCATCAGTAGGAGGTTTCCTTACACACTGCGGGTGGGGATCAACAATTGAGAGCATTTCCGCAGGAATGCCTATGCTTTGTTGGCCGTTCCTCGGCGATCAACCCACCAACTGTAGATATGCTTGCGCTGAATGGGGAATTGGTATGGAGATCGATAATGATGTGAAGAGGGATGATTTGGCTAAGCTTGTAAGGGAGTTGATGGAAGGAGTGAAAGGGAAGGAAATGAAAAACAAAGGGATGGAGTGGAAAAGATTGGCAGAAGAAGCCACTGGTCCCAAAGGGTCATCATCCTTGAATTTAGAGAAGCTCATAACTGACGTTCTCTTATCAGGAAAATGCATGGTTGCGAAAACTTGATTAATATCAAGAACAACTGTGCACTTTTCGTTTCTTTGGAGTGAAATGTGTAGTGTGAGTTATCTGTTCTATTCGAATTACACACCTGAGTATCTGCTTCCCCGTTATTATGCAGTAGGATGGCAAAAGAGAAGTCCCAGTTAGGTTTAATCCGATTCCCTTAAAGTCAAACAAGTTTAATCAGAATTGACTAAATTTTAGTTGGGACAAATTTTTTTTTAAAATCTTCTCATAAAATAATATTATTTTAAAAATTTTAAAATAATTAATTATCATGCATAGTTTTAAATAGTGATAATGGCATTAGTCCTAAGTGGTTCGATTTGAAATTAACGGGCTAACTTGAAAAAAAAAAAAGGGCTTGGACTAGACTTTTAATGAATTGATTTGATTTTATTAAAAGCTGAAAGCTTGTATATGGACACAAGCATAGGAGTCTGATTATTCGCCTAGTTGGTTTTACATTAACTCTCCCTGAAACGAACCCAAGTTCCCAGCCATCCTAAATGTAACAAACAGATTTATCTTTCAAGCGAGAAAACTTTTATAACTAAGTAGTTCAATTTGAACGAGTTTAAATATAAATTTATTTATTAAAATTTGATTAAATTCAATTTTTAGAATTGAGTCTCGAATCTTAAGGGACATGAATTTAATCTATTTTTATCTCTAACTTTACCCATTTTTTTATTATTTAGTATCTAATTTCGTTGCTACCATTCAAATTGACAAATTAAGCATTACATCCCAGTTCCAATCATGCATGAGATGTCACATTTTAAGCTAAAAGTAAAGTAAAACCTTATAAAAGCCAAAGATGGAGCAAGAAAAGGATTGAAAAAGTGATGCCGAGAGAAGATGGTACGTTATTTTTCAAGTTCTCTGATGAATCTAACTTAAATGAAATTGTGGAACCTCTATTTTTTAAAAGTGGAAGTCGGGAATGAAATTGTATAGGGGACAAATTGATGTTATCTACATGAATGAAATTGGATAGGGGACAAATTGATGTTATCCCCATGTGGGTTAATTTCTACAACTTGCCAATGGAATTTTGGACTATCGAGGGACTAAGCTTCTTGGCAGGCTCCTTGGGGAAACCTATATGTATAAGCTCCCTAACAATCTCAATGGAGAGGATCTGCTACATAAAATTGTGTATTAAAATCTCAAAGAATACTTCTCTACTAGATAGTTTACATGTCCTACAGTTAGGGCCCAGTTTGGTAAACAGAGGATTGTATTAGTTATTAGCTGATAGCAGATTATATCAGTTGATTTGACCAATGGATAACATCAGTTGTTTATTAAAGATGTTTGATAAAATTAGCTCTTTACGTGTGAAATGACTTGTGAGAGCATGACTTAAAATCTCATAAAAAACTAGATCTTAGATATTTAAATTTACAAAAATTATGTTTATAGCTATGAAGAAGTTCACAATTTCTCCATCAACTCTCAAAACAAATTCATCAATCTAACACTATTTAGGGATTTAGAGTTAGTTGTTTATGAGTGTGTGAGTTGTGTTTGAAAGAAATCGAAGAAGAGAAGACTATCTGGTCAATAATCTCAGGATAGATGTGAGACACACATATTAGTGAAGCAGGTGAAAAGCATAAGAGCAGCACACGTGAGAAGCATAAGAAGAAGAAATAAAGGGCGTGGACACATAAATAGAAGACAATAGCCTCATCTGCTCTATAAATACATCTCATAAGAGTCAGTGACATATGCGCATCATTTTTTCTGATTCAAGAAAGAATAAAGTTAGAGAGTTGTTAGAGTAATTACTAAACGGGTAATAGAGAGTTTTAGAAAACTCTTACAAGTGTTTTCAACACTCCGTCTCTTATAACAAATTCTTTTATTGAAGCTAGTGGAACCACCATTGTGAGATCCTAGGATGTAGATAGTATTTAAGTTGTCGAACCAAGTAAATTTTATGTTCTTTATTTTCTGCTACTTATTAAATTCTGCAAAATCAAATTAAGTGTCATCAGTCTTTTGTGGTAAAAGACAACATAAATAAAGAAAGTTCCTAACATCAGTGGTATCAGAGCCAATTCATAACATTTTAAGCATTCAAGCATTCAAGACTCATCAATAAGTTTAAGGTACTATCATATAAGTAAGCCTAAATCTTTATACCATTTTTCAGGTCTAATTGTTACAGTCAATATCACACCATCAAGAATTATGTTTTTCTTATCTTCTTCTAAATTTTGTAACAAAGTGGTGAGCTAAGAAATGGATGTGTTTACTAGTAAAGAAGATTTTACAATCTGGAAACTTCAAATGCAAGCTTTACTTGAATCTTATGATTGTTATGGTGCAATTGAAGAACAATATGATACGGAGACAGATACTGTTAAGAATATGAAGTTGTAAAGACTTGCACATTACAAGTTAATGCTTCATTTTTCACCAATTGTGATAAGGAAAGTGCAAAATTGTAATACTGCAAAGAAGTTGTGGATGAAGCTTGATGAACTTATGCTAAAAGATGTCTACCTAACAAGATAACATTTTTTTCATAATCTGACCAATTATAAAATGAATACTACTGTTTCTCTTGATGATAATATGGATTATTTCTTTAAATTGGTGCAAGCTTTAGAAGCTACAGGTGAAAAGATTTCAAAAGATCACCAAGCCGTGTTAATTTTAAAAGTCTTACCATTAGACTTCAATGCCTTCAAGAAGGTGATTAAACATGCTAGTGGAGAATCACTCACTGTCAAGAGGCTGCTGGACTCACTAGTGAAGGAAATTGTGGACAACAATCCATTCAAGAAGGAACCAGAAGTAATGTTTATTGATAATAACAAAAAGAAGCATCAGTTAAAGAACAATAAGAAGGGAAATTGGTATAAAGGGAATGACAGAGATAAGCAGACTAAAGATAGTGCAGAAAAGAAGAAAAAGACTAAAGGCAATAAGTGCTTCTATTATGACAAGGATAGACATTTTGCCAAAGATTGCAGAAAGAAGAAAAGAGATAAGGCTGAACAAGGTGGAGATGTTGGAAATGTGGATAAAATTGAAGAATCTAGTGGTGATAGGCAGCTGGCAGTTACAGAAGAGAGTGAAGACCTAAGCAGATAATGGATCTTTGACTCGGGCTGTACAATGCATGTCACTCCTCATAGAGATTGGTTCACCACATTCGAACTACTTAATGCTAAAGTGAAGATAGCAGACTTAGGACAACAATAGGTTGAAGGTATTGGAAATGTTTTCATTAATATGTTTGATGGAAAGAAAAGAACCTTAACCAATGTCAGATTTATGCATGGACTAAAGAGAAATCTCATATTTGAAAGCATTTTTGACAAGCAAGGTTTTCAAATTAGATCTAAGGATGGACTTCGAGAAATTATAAAGGATGGAAGAGTGATCATAAGAGGAGTTGAAAGGGGTGGATTCTATTATGTGATTGGCACTACTGAAGTGAACATAACTACTGGAAATGGAGAGCCAGATTCAACTAAGCAATGGCACTTAAGATTAGGATATAAAGGGAACAAGATTTTGACATATCTTTCTAAACAGGATTGATTCCAAAAAAGACATAAGGAAGATGGAATTCTGTGAATTATGTGTATTAGGAAAGCACCACAGAACTAGTTTTCAGAAATGAGCTAAGAGGGCTAAAGAGATTATGGAATATGCTTACAGTGATCTCTGGGGGCCAGTTCAATTATCCACCCCAGGAGGAAATAGATTTTTCATGTCCATTATAGATGACAAGTCTAGGAAATACTGGGTCTATCTTATGAAAAGGAAAGATGAAGCATTGGAAATCTTCATCAAGTGGCATACACTAATGAATAATCAAATAGAAAAGAAGCTGAGGTGTTTAAGGACAGATAATGGTCTAGAATACTACAACAAAGAATTTGAAGACTACTGTAGTAAGAAAGGTATTCAAAGGCATAAAAATGTTAGAGCAACACCTCGACAGAATGGTGTAGCTGAGAGACTCAACAAAACTCTATTAAAAAAGATCAAATGTATGCTACTATCATCAAGGTATTCACAATTTCTATGGGGGAAAGCTATTAAGAATGCAGCTTACCTAGCAAACAAATTGCCTACATCTACTAATGAGTACAAAACTCCACAGGAAATCTGGAATAGGAAGAAGCCTAGTTTGAATCACTTAAGAGCCTTCGGATGTACTGCCTATGCACACCAAAAGGAAGATAAATAAGTTGGAACCTAGAGTAGTGAAAGGAGTATTCTTAGGCTATCCAGAAGGAGTTAAAGGCTACAAAATCTTATTGCTTCAACAGGGAGGTTTCAAAATCATTATTAGTAGAGATGTGATTTTTAAGGAAAATGAGTTTCCTTTGTTGTGCAAAAACCTTGCAGACTCTAACCGACACAACAAAATTCAGAAGCAACTAGGATAACCAAGTACTTCAATCTCCTTTCATGTGCCACCAGAAATAGAAACAGAAGAAGACAACAAACAAAATCATAATGAGGAACCTATGTAAGGCCCTATTCATCATGAATAAGAAATTGAAGAGAAAGACGGCAAAAGTGAAGAGTCTCACAAACAGCTGCAGAAAGCTCACATGAAGCCCTACATGACTACCAACTTACTAGAAATAGACAACCAAGACAAAGGATTCCTAATAGGAGGTATACTGACTCTAATTTAGTTGAATATGCATGTCTTGTTGCGGAATCCATAGATTGCAGGGTACTAGAAACCTATGAAAAAGTTATGAGTAGAGAGGATGTTGACAATGGAAGTTGGCTTGCAAGAAGGAACATTCCTCTTTAATGAAGAATCTGAGTTGGATATTACTGCCTAAGCCACCTAAAGCAGAGTTAATTGAAAACAAATGGTTGTTCAAGCTTAAAGAGGAAGTTACAGAGGTAAAACCTAAGATATACAAGGCTAGGCTTGCAGATAAGGGATATAGACCAAAGAAGGGAGTCGATTATAAGGAAAAATTTTAACCAGTTGTGAAGTTCAAGACTATATGACTCATCTTGGTGCTAGCTACAATCTATGGTTGGAAAATCCATCAAATGAATGTCAAGACATCCTTCATATATGGAAAGCTTGAGGAAACTATCTACATGAAGTAGCCAGTTGGTTTCATGGATAAAGCAAAGTGTGACTATGTCTACCTATTACAGAAATCCCCATATGGGTTAAAACAAACACCAAGGTATTGGAACAAGAAGTTTCATGAGGTTGTTGCCAGTATAAAGTTTACTGAGAGTTCATATGACTACTGCCTTTACGATAAGGACCTAGGAGAGACAAAAGCAGTCTTTATGCTAGTCTATATAGATGACTTAGTCATTACTGGAAAGGATCTAAGAAAAATTGAAGAGGAAAAGAATGCACTATGCAAACACTTCGAGATGAAGGATATGAGAGAAGCACAAAAGCTTATAAGAATGCAGATAATTAGGAATAAGAGGGAAGGAAAGCTATGGCTTATTCAAAAGAATTACATCATAAAATTTCTTGCTTAGTTCAACATTGAGTAAGTAAAACCTAGTTTTGTCCCTATAAGATCTCACATTCAGATGATCTCTAGTAAAATTCCTAAGACAGAGGAAGAACAAAAGGCTATGGTACACTATCCATATGATGTTGGAGTTAGAAGCATCATGTACATAATGTTATGTACAAAACCTGTCCTAGCCTATACAATTAGTATTCTAAGCAAATTCATGATCAATCCAGATTTTAAACACTAGCTGATGGGTGTTGAATCCACAAAAAATAATTCCCAAACACCAAATAAATATGAATTGCACACAGTGGTAAATGGGGTCGATCCACAGAGAATGGAATAAATTGATTCTATTCAA
>JAOSBN010000003.1:2510607-2539416 GCA_027563595.1 Erythroxylum suave
AACAATAGGAATTTCCCGACTAAAACAGTTTAGCTACTCATAACGAAATTAAACAAAACAAGATTCTTAATTAACATGGTCTAAATAACAGGGGAAAGAAGAAAAACAAGATTCGCAATTGCCCCTCGAGGGCTACTGATTTTTCTTCGCTAATTGCCGCTTCCTGTTTGATGTTGCTCCCTCCTCCAAGTGTTGCCGCCGTCTTCTCCTTCGTCTCCTAGGTTTTTCTGTCTCTATTTCCTCCTTTTTTCCACGTCCCCTTTGTCTCTTCTATTTAAAACGCCGAAATCGTCAAATTAACCGCTTTACAGGGCTGTGTGAAATCACACGGTCTGGCTGTGTGAATTTCGGGTAAGAATGCCATCAGACCTTCGGATTACACGGACTGTGTGAATTTACACGGTTAGCCCGTGTAATCTTATAAACCTGCAAAATTCACAAAACAAACGGGAGCAGTACCAATTTCATAAAAACTTTAGAGAATCTACATTAGTTGATGCAAAAACCATGACAAAATAAATCTAGAAATTGATAAGAATAACAACTTATCACTGGCAAGTGCTAAAGAATGTTCTTAGATACTTAGCTGGAATTATAAATTACGGATTATGTTTTTCTAAAGTTGAACTAGCTAAATACAATCAGATATCCTTGTATGGATTTGTAGATGCAAATTATGTACAGACAAAGACATAAAGAAATCACTATCATCATATTTTTTCACATCAGCAGGAACCACAATCACTTGGAAATTTCAACAACAATTAGTATTTCTCTATCAACTATATAGGCAAAATACTATGCAATTACAGAAGGAGTAAAAGAGCTAACATGGCTAACAAGTATCATAAAGGAAATCCACATCAACATTACAACATCAACAATATTTCTAGATAGTCAGAGTGCACTCTACCTCAGTAAGGATCCAGTTTTGCACGAGAGATCCAAGCATATCAATGGGAGGCTTCACTTCATCAGAGATGGAATCTCACAAGGATCATTCACTCTAAAGAAAATAGCGAGCGACATCAACCCCTCGGACTTTGAAACAAAGACTGTCACTCTAAGAAAGTTAACTTTCTGTAGAGCATATCTACGGATAAGTGAAGACCTTTGAAGACAACTATCATCAAAGACCCACTCTCGATCTCACGATTGTGGTGAAAACTAGGGTTTGGTTTCTAAATCTCCTACAAATCGATGAACAACGTGAAAGTTAATAGAGAAGGAGGAAAAAAATGTTAAGAAGTTCATAATTTCTCCATCAACTCTCAACGTAGATTCATCAATTTGACACTATTAGGGGATTTAGGGTTAGATGTTTATGAGTGTGTGAGTTGTGTCTAAAAGAAATCAAAGAAGAGAAGGCTATCTAGTCAAAGCATAATTTTAAGATAGAAGTGAGAGACACATATTAGTGAAGGACGTGAAAAGTACGTGAGAAGCACATGCAGAAGAAATAAAGGGCATGGACATATAAATAGAATACAATAGCCTCATTTGCTCTATAAATAATAAGAGTCAGTCACATATACACATCATTTTTTCTGATTGAAGAAAGAATATAATTAGAGAGTTGCTAGAGTACTTGCTAAAGGGGTACTAGAGAGTTTTGGAAAACTTTTGCAAGTGTTTTAAACACTCTCTCTCTTGTAAAAAATTCTTTTATTGAAGCTAGTGGAACCACCATTGTGAGATCCTTGGATGTAGATATCATTTAAGCTATCGAACCAAGTAAGTTTTGTGTTCTTTATTTTTTGCTACTCTTTAAATTCTGTAAAATCAAATTAAGTGCCATCAGTCTTTTGTGTTAAAGATAATATAAAGAAAAAAAGTTCATAAAAATAGCTCTAATAAAAAATATAGAACATACAATAATTATATTTGAATTAATTATATTATTATTATTATTATTATTATTATTATTATTATTATTATTATTATTATTATTATTATTATTATTGAGAAGTAGCAAGTGTCGCAGGCATGACAGTGGTTGTCATGCCTGTGACAAGAGTGTCACAGGGGTGACACTTTTTTTCTCCCCCGTGACACTCCTTCTTTTCCTTTTTTACTTTTTAGCAATTAAAATCCTCCACCACTATTAAAAGAATAAAGGACACAATCGTCAACCAAGCAAAGTTTTGTCAGTTGATCACCAAAAACACTCATATAGAGAAACTTTTAAAAAATCGGTTGGTTAGGTTGAATAAGCCACCACCAGCTGATAACCAAACAAAATAATAAGTTGTTAGACAAATAGCTAATACCCTCCAAACCAATTGGGGCCTAGGTGAAGCTGGTGAATTGGAGAGACTTGATATACAAATCAACTGCCCTTGGCAACCTAGTGATGATGCTAAGAAATGGGTTCTTCCAGGTAAGGTTTTTAAATTAAGTTGGCTTGATGAACTATTGATTTATGCTAATACCAGATCTCCCATGAAACATGCTAATGCTGGAGAACCTGAGGGCTACTGATATTGCTAGTGTTGATAATCCTTTAGTTCCAATAGAATAATTGGAACTAACTGTTGTTGATAAAAATAATGGTGAGGAATTAGTTAGCTTGAGAAATGTTGAAATTATCTCGTAGTTGGCGAAGGCCTACAAGTTAGATAGTAATAAACTAGAAATTGTATTAAATGAGGTTGGGATAACTGAGAATGCAATAGATAATAACTCTCTCATTTAGCTTGAGAAAGTAGTACAATCAAATGTTAGAAATTCTAGAGCTGACAATTTGTTATATCTGAGTACTGGTGAAACTTATTCTCAAATTTTAGGACCTCCTCAGACAGCTAGAAATCATTTGGCTAAAACAACAGATGGCATTGAGGTCAACACTTATTCATCTGATAATGTTGTACAAGACTTTTCTGTGTTTGGATGTTTGGATAATGCTGAAGCTAAAAGTTACTACTCAATAATTGCTGCTAATATCTCCGATGTTCTTGATCACTTTTGTGTGCTATCTAAAATAGCTAAAAGAAAATCAGCAAGGAAAAGAAAGCAAAATCCTAAGTATTAGGGTCTTCCCTCATATATGCCAGCCCTAGTGTGGAACCTTAGGGGGTTAAATGACCCTCTTAAAAGTCACTAGTGAAAAAGATGGTGATGATAAGAAGCCTTGCTTAATAGGTCTTCTTGAAACTAAAATAAAAAACTCCGTCTCCCTCATCGATTTCAAGTTTTTAGGTGTAAATTGGGAGATCACCTCCAACCATAATTTGCATTATAATGAAAGAATTATCTGTCTATATAAAAAGGAAATGATTGGAGTTTAGGCTATGGAAAATATTGATCAGTTTATTCATCTTCAATGTCAGCTAAGAGGTATGAGATCATTCTTTGCGTTATCTTTTGTTTATGTTTCAAAATTTGACTTTCAAAGAAATAAACTTTAGATGTACTTAGAAAATATTCCCAAATTTCTATCCCCTGGCTTACGGTGGGAGATTATAAGTGCTCTTTTAATTCAACTAAAATGGAGGGAGGAAGGCAGTGCAATCTTAAACTGACTAAAGAATTGTCTAAATTTTTTTAACAATGATGGACTTAGTGGATCTCAAATATACTAGAAGAATGCTTCCATGGACTAATATAGTGGATCTCGAATATACTAGAAGAATGCTTACATGGACTAATAATCAACATGGTGACTTGCTTATTCGAAAGAATCTGGATCGTTCTCTACTTAATCTAGTATAACTGACATGATTTATAAACTCTTCTGCTTATTTTGGTAAAAACCTCTTGTCTGACCATATGTATATGTTGATGAAAAAGCTTGTGAAATGCAAAAGAGTAGTAGATCCTTTTTTATTCTTTAATGGCTTAACACAGATAGATGGTTTCTCTATTCTGGTTGGCACATGTTGGAGTATTGAATTCGTTGGCCATAAATCAAATTAGTTTATACAAAAATTAAAGACGATGAAGGCACCCCTTAAATGTTCCATGTCTAGCCAAAACTAGAACCTTTAATCTCTTAGAAAGAAGCTTATACAAGCTCAAATAGCTTGTTATGACACTCCCCCCATAATACTATTCTCAGAACTGTTGAGGTATTCTATCTCCAGGAATATATAAAAGCTCGTAATCTCTAAAATTCTATTCTTAAGCAAAAATCTAGATTGAACTGGCTAAAAGATGGTGATTTAAACACCAAGTTCTTCCACTTATCCTTATTAGCTTGAAGGAATACTAACAAAATATCTATGTTCCTAGACAATAAGAGAAAAGAATATTCAAATAAGATACACTTGCATGAGATTGCCAAAAATCATTTCCTCAAGCTGATGGGGTTAGATACTTATGTTGTCCCCAATCCACATGTGTTAAGATTGTTTGAATGCTCGATAGATCAAAGTATAAAGGATATTGTGTTGTCTCCAATCACTGAGCATGATGTCAAGAGAGTTTTATTCAACATGAAATCATCTAAAGCGCTCCTAGGTCGGATGGTTTCATAGCTTTGTTTTTCCAAAACATTAAGAACATTATGGGTAAGTTATTCACAAAAGTTATGCTAGATTTCTTTGTTTCCTAAAAAATGCTTCGAGAAATGAACCATAGATACATATGCTTGGTGCCTAAAAAACACAACTCTCAAAGTATGAATGATTTTAGGCCAATTTCTTATTGTAACATAATTTATAAAGTGATTTCCAAACTCCTTGCTGAAAGACTCAATTTGGCTATTTTTGGCATCATTAATTATGCTCAGGGGGTTTTCATTCCTGATCAGAATATTGGGGATAATATCCTTCTTCTTCAAAAACTGTTGAAGGAACACAATTCAGGAAAGAATCTCAAAAGTTGTTAATTAAAGTTATTTTTTTCAAAGCTTTTTACACTGTTAGTTTGAGATTTGTTTGAGTGTGTCTTAAAGCTCTACAATTGCGATCTAGATTTATTAATTGGATCATGACATACATTCAAACTCCATTTCTAAGTATTCTGGTGAATGGGGTTCCTACCAAGCCTTTTAAGATTGCTAAAGGCATTTATCAAGGAGATCCTTTGTCTCCTTATTTTTCACTCTTATGATGGAAGGATTTTCTCGATTGACAAGTAAGCTGATCTCTTGTAATAGGAAATTTCAATTTCACTACACATGTAATGCTCTCAATCTCACTCACCTTATGCATGTTGATGATCTTCTGATCCTCTGTGGAACTGATCCTTACTCTATTATCATTATGATGGATACTTTGGAATTATTGACTGAATGGCTAGGTTTAAAGCAAAACTCTGAGAAGAGCTATCTTTATCTCTTTGTTGATATGAGAAATATTATTGAAGTGTAGAGAATAATTGGGATAAATGTTCATTATGCTCCTTTTTGTTATTTGGAGTCCTAATCACTTCTTCCAAACCAAAGTTTAATTACCTCTTATAGAAAGAATAAAGGCAAGAGAGAATGATCGACAAAACATGTTTCTTTCATATGGTGCTAGGATAACCCTTATTATCTCTATATTAAGTAGCTTACTTATATACTGGACTGCTCACATTGCCTTGCCTAGGAAAGTCCTTAAAGAGGTTGATGGAATCTTGAAAGCATTCCTATGGTATGACATATCTAAAAACTCAAACAATGTAAAGATAAAATAGAGTGAGTTTGTCATTTCGAAGAAACTTGCAAGCCTCAGGATCATTTCTATTTATATTATGCAAAAAATCCTAATGTGCAAAAGACTCTAGTAGTTATAATGCACTCTAGGGCAAGTGGATACGTGAGTTACACCTAGAAAAAGTGAATTTTTGGCAAGCTTCTTGTACTAAGGAGTTCTCATGGATTCTTCTTAAGAAGATGAAGCTGTGAGAGTTTATCCTTATATTAAACACAAGATTGGTAATGGAAACAAACCTTAGCTTTGGTATGATAACTAGACTCCCCTTATTCTCAATCTTGAGGTTCAAGACTATAAATGTTGTTGTATATCATGAGTTTTAGGAAAATAAAATATAAAAAAGTAGACTCCATCATCCTCAAGGAAGATGATACTAACAAAAGACCAGCAATTTTGCATCTTGATAGTAGAAGAAATTAGAGACAATTAAATTTAAGGTTTAATCACAGTAAAGTAATTAAGAAAGAGAGTCATCAATTATTTTAATTTTATTTAAATTAAAAAAGTACAAAATTTGTTGCTGAAAATTTGTATCTATAGAATTAAAAATTGAAATAACTAAACTAATAAATTACATTATTTAAGGAGCTTTGAGAAAAATACTAGGAGGAATATTCTAAACATTGTTTTCAATTAAATGCCAAATTTAAAGATTCCATACCAAAATTAAAATAATCAGTGATTCTCTTTTATTGTTAACAAATTTTAAACTGCAAGAAACTAGTCAACAACTTTGTTTGACTATGAAGAATATTAACTGTAAAGAGAACATATTCCATAACAGTCCCTTTTTGCGCGACTATCGAAGAACCCCATGTAGTTGCATTGCCAGTTGGTATATTTTTATACGACATAGGATCCCTTCCGGCTCTTCGTATATATATTATTATTCTGGAGACATTGTGAACTGTGAGTTACGTGTATTGCAGCTTAAATAACTGTTACAGACCCAAATCAACGTCAATAATAAAGTTACGACAATTGCCAAGACTTCAACGCTATGCCATGATTTGAAACCTTTACTAATCTCTTCAGCTCTAGAATCAGTCCTTTTCATAGCAGAAAAAAAGAGTTCAAATGTTTCTATCTAAACTATTTTGTTTAATATGTCTCTTTCCGGAAAAAGAAAGGATCAATTGGACAAAAACAAAAATCCCATTACTGAAAAGTTGTGAATATCGTTAAATTTTAAAAAAAGAAAAAAGAAAAAGACATAGTAGAGGTAAATTCAGACAACAAACTTTCTGAAAGTCAAAAGTATCATTTAGCCTAAAAAATATGAAAAGATGTCTTTTATGTTTGAATTCCGTTTGTTTTTTCTTCTGCTTATGAACTCGTATCCCTATTTGTTTGTAAAGCATCACGACGTCCGATTGGAAGATTAACGAGCGTTTGAATGAAAAACACAATATATCTTTAAAAGGTTGGAGTTCAAAAACTCATTATTTCTTAGAATATTGGGAGCCGTGCAATAATCATATGATGACCCAGTTCATCACATTATTTGCAATGCTGTCAGGAATTAACGACTCGATAGAGATGTCTCTTGGCAGTCCAAGTAACTTAATGCACATAATGTTAGAATGCGATTGCTCAATACACAAAATAATAGTGATAACAACAATACTATGCTGACCTTATATTCCGATCCTATCTTATGATTTGTCACCTTACCATAGAAAATAATTACTCGAAAGTATTGGAGGTTGTCTTGATAGGGAATTGGATAGCATATCTGCATTGTCCAAACACACATTAGATGCATACAAACAAATATAAGATGCCAACCTTAGCCAAAACTCCAGTGCAGAAACCAAATTCTAACAGCTATAAAGCAGAGCTATTTATTCATTGTGAAACACAAAAGTGAAGGTCTATGTCCTGAGATGGGTACTGAATTTATTGCATCTCAGCATAAACCTCATGCAGTTTTCATCCCACTACCGGCTCAGAGCCACATAAAAGCAACGCTTAAGCTAGCAAAGGTACTTCACCACAAAGGTTTTCACATAACATTTGTGCATTTTGAGATTAACTATAGATGCTTAATTGAATCAAGAGGTCCAAACTCCATGTATGGCTTGCCGGATTTCCGCTTTGAATTCATTCCAGATGGCCTTCCTCCGACAGATACTCTTGTCGGCCCGCATCTGGGGCTACTCTGTGAGTCCATACTGGAGGGGAACTACCTTGCACCGTTTAGTGATCTCATCTCAAAACTCAATGACAGCAGTTCTTCCAATGTTCCACCAGTGACTTGTATAGTTTCAGATGGATTCTTGTCAAATTTCACTATTGCAGCAGCCGAAGAACACGGACTTCCTATTGCTATATTCTTTACTCTCTCTGCCTCTGGTTTCATGAGCTTCGATCAGATCCGGGTACTTGCAGAAAGAGGTCTAATACCCCTGAAAGGTATATGCAAGAAAAGAGTCATTTTATCTTTAATTACATCGTTTCTTAGGGGCGTAGAGTTTTCGTTGTCCATGTGCTTCACTAACGTCTTTCATCTAAACAACTATTTTTTTTTTTTGTAGATGAAAGCTTTCAAAAAAATGGTTACTTGGACCAAGCCATAGACTTCATTCCAGGAATGAAAAATATGCGTTTAAGGGATTTTTCAACCAACGCAATTAAAGCGAAAAATATTGATGAAATCGGGTTTCGGATAGCAGCAGAGCCAACAAAGAAATCACGTGAAGCTCCAGCTCTTATTTTGCACACTTTCGACGCTTTAGAACCTGAACTTTTGGATACATTATCCTCTATGTTTCGTGCTGTGTATTTCATTGGCCCTCTGCAACTACATCTCAATCAAATGCAGCAAAGTGGCCTGAGATCAATTGGATGTAATCTATGGAAAGAAGAACCCGAGTGTCTTCGATGGCTTGATTCCAGGACGCCTAATTCTGTGCTTTATGTAAATTTTGGAAGCATAACATGGTTGACAAGCGAACAATTCATAGAATTCGGAATGGGACTGGCCAAAAGCAACAACCCTTTTCTGTGGATAATAAGGCCTGATATGGTAGTTGGTGGTTCTGCAATATTACCTCCAGAGTTTACTGAAGAAACACGAGAGAGTGGGTTCATTGCTAGTTGGTGTCCACAAGAGGAAGTCCTGAATCACCCATCAGTCGGAGGGTTCCTTACGCACTGCGGGTGGGGCTCAACAATTGAGAGCATTTCTGCAGGGATGCCCATGCTTTGTTGGCCTTTCATTGGCGATCAACCTATCAACTGTAGATATGCATGCGCCGAATGGGGAATTGGTATGGAGATTGACAATGATGTGAAGAGAGATGATTTGGCTAAGCATGTAAAAGATATGATGGAAGGAGAGAAAGGTAAGGAACTGAAAAACACAGCTATGGAGTGGAAAAAAATGGCAGAAGAGGCTACTGGCCCCAAAGGGTCGTCATCCTTGAATTTAGAGAAGCTCATAAATGAGGTTCTCTTACCTGGAAAATGCATTTTTCAGAAAACTTGATTATGATCAAGAACAGGTATACAATTTTCTGTGCTTTAGACTTGAATATGCAATTTAAGTTTAGTTCTCTATTTGAAGTATATATTGAGCATTTATTCCCCTGTTATTATGATTGATCAATTAAGTTTTAGTCTTTGTAACTAATTTCCAAGCTAATTTTTTATTCTATATGTAACAAACATTCATATTATAAATTTATAGTTCTACCAATTTTTCTAGAAAAAATGAAAAGAAATCATGATGTATCTACTTTAAAAAAATATACAACAATTATTCATTGCAACATCAATATATTAACATCAGATATATACTTTTTATGCTTTCTGACTAATCGAATGGTGTCAATCTTATTATGCCCAATGTTGATCTGAACCAAACCAATGGTATCTTTCCTACTTTGAAGTTGAATATGGGTCTCACTTTGACCACCACAAATCACATATCTTAATATAACCCGTAAAAATTTCACGGAAACACAAAATTTGAATAGGCTCAATAGTACGTAGTCTTACCCCTAATTAATAGCGAGACTGTATCCAAATGACTTACATAAAGAAATAAATAAATAAATAAATACTTAATATCTAAAGTATAAAATAAGTAATAAACTAAATAATACAGTAAATAGTAGTAGTATAGATGTAATGAAAAAAAAGTTATATTTAACTTATCAAGCATTTTACGCACAAAATATATGTTTAAACTTATACAAAATGCAACAATTAAATAAACTTTTAATTTTAATTTTAATGATTAATTTTTAAATTTTTTATAAATAAAGTTAAAATATTGTTTTTACGAACATGACATATTTACTAAATATTAGGTGGGTGTTCATATATTAATCACATCGTTAAAAACAATAATTTAATCTAATTTTACGAATTTTAAAACATTCATCAATTAATTAAAAAATTAATATTAAATTAAAAATTTTAAAAGTAAATAATTCTAAATTTATTATTTCAATTATAAATGCCAACTACTCAACTGGAAGAGAGAGAAAAATGGGAGACAATAGAATAAGCATTGGCATCATAAAACAGGCAGCAATTAGCAAATCCAAGAATTTAATGTCAATTTTAAACAAACATATATTCCATGCAGGACCTTTGCGGTGTAGTTGCCATGTGCCAGTTATTATATTTTTATACGGCGTAGGATCCCTTTCCAGTTCTAGCTCTTTGTATATTGGTAAATTATGAAAATCTCATACTTTATTCATGTTTATAATATTAATCAATACTATATGATAATAATAATATACTTGAACTTTTAATAATTAGTAATAATCTATCATTAATCCCAAAATTTAATGGCCCTACATTATTAAATTTAGCATTTTTATTTGAATTCAATCTAATCTCATCTAAGTCAACAAATTTAATTTGATTTGATCCAAATTTCGAGTTGATTTAAATTATAATTTTAATTTCAGATTTAGAACTAAGTTCGGACTTACCTTTCAAATCGAACCACTCTATAGTTAAAGATAAAATGATATTATTTTGACATTTTTAAATAAATTCAAACAAAATGTTTTTTCAAGTCCAAGTACAGACAGCAAGTCTAAATATAATTTAGCCAAAAGATAGAGAATGATAACCTTTTGAGTCCGTTGTTCTTTTGCTTATGTGTGTACTTGTATTCTTGAATGAAAGTGAAAGCATATTTTGTCCCTTTAAAGGTTTGATAGGAATCTTTTAAAGGTCAAGTACACTAAGGCTTCTCAACCTTCAGCTAAGGTTCAAGCCGTTATTTTTTAAAAAGTTGGGAACCTTGTAATAATCATGTTCTGACCCACTTCAGCACATCACTTGCGACGCGTTCAGGAATTCAACTCCTATCTATTGAGGACACCAGTGCTATCGGATAAATCCACTTGAAGCCAGCGCTCCAGGCCTGTTGTTTCTGCTCCCTTGGATTCAAATTGACTAGCTGTTTCTTCATAGAGATGTCTCTTGCACTGTTGCACAGAATGTTAGAATGATTGCGTATTTGCATACGTTTGCTCAATACCTTATGATACCATAGGAAGTGAATATTAAAAGGTATTGGAGGTAGTCTTAACAGGAGAGTGGATCGCATATCTGCCATCAGTCCCGGCCTGGGTAGGGAGAAGTTGAGCCTATTTTCAGGGCCCAATTTTAACAATATAGAGTATTTTATTTATAAAAAAAATTAAATTTTTTCAATTTATTTTTAATTAAAATTAAGGGTTCATATTTTCTCTTTCATCCCGAGCTTATAAAACTTCAAAATCGGCCTGTCTGCCTTCCTTAGCACATAGATAGATGCATACAAACAAAAATAACATGCCACGCTGAGCGAGAACTTCCGTGCACAAACCAAATTCTAATAGCTATAAAGCAGACCTGCACTTCTGAAACACAGGTGTAGATCTAGATCCAGAGATGGGTACTGAATTTATGGCACCTCAACATAAACCTCATGCAGTTTTCATCCCAGTTCCAACTCAGAGCCACATAAAAGCGATGCTTAAACTAGCAAAGGTACTTCATCACAAAGGATTTCACATAACATTTGTGCATTTTGAGATTAATTATAGACGCTTACTTGAATCAAGAGGTCCAAACTCCATGGATGGCGTGCCGGATTTCCGCTTTGAATGCATTCCAGATGGCCTTCCTTCCGCAGACACTAATATTCTGCCGCATCTGATGCATCTCTCGAAGTCCATATTGGAGAGTGACTACCTTGCACCATTTAGTGACCTCATTGGAAAACTCAATGACAGCAGTTCTTCCAATGTTCCACCAGTGACTTGCATTGTTTCAGATGGATTCTTGTCAAATTTCACTATTGCAGCAGCGAAAGAACATGGACTTCTTATTGCAATATTCTTCACTCTCTCTGCATCTGGCTTCATGGGCTTGGATCAGATCCGTGTACTCGCAGAAAGAGGTCTAATACCCTTGAAAGGTATATGCAAGCAAAGACTCATGATCTCATATTTAATTCCATAGGTTCTCATGGGGCATAAAATTTTCGTTGTCCATGTGCTTCACTAACGTCTTTCCTCTAAATAACTTTTTATTCTAGTAGATGAGAGCTTTCAGAAAAATGGCTACTTGGACCAAATCGTGGACTTCATTCCAGGAATGAAAAATATGCGTTTAAAGGATTTTGTAGCTGGCGGAATACGAGCGAAAAGTACTGATGAAGTCAAGTTTCGGTTAGCAGTAGAGACAACTAACAAATCACGAGAAGCTCCAGCACTCATTTTGCACACTTTTGATGCTTTAGAACCTGAACTTTTGGATCCAATATCCTCTATGTTTCGTGCCGTCTATTTCATTGGCCCTCTGCAACTACATCTAAATCAAATGCAGCAAAGTAGTCTGAGATCAATTGGATGTAATCTATGGAAAGAAGAACCCGAGTGTCTTCAATGGCTTGATTCCAAGGAACCTTACTCGGTGCTTTATGTAAATTTTGGCAGCATAACAGTGTTGACAACCGAACAACTAATCGAATTCGGGATGGGACTGGCCAAAAGCAACCACCCTTTTCTGTGGATAATAAGGCATGATATGGTAGTTGGTGGTTCTGCAATATTACCTCCGGAGTTCGGTGAAGAAACAAGAGAGAGGGGCTTCATAGCTAGCTGGTGTCCACAAGAGGAAGTCCTCAACCACCCTTCAGTTGGAGGATTCCTTACACACTGCGGTTGGGGCTCAACAATTGAGAGCATTTCTGCAGGGATGCCTATGCTTTGTTGGCCTTTCCTTGGCGATCAAACTACCAACTGTCGATATGCTTGCGCTGAATGGGGAATTGGTATCGAGATTGACAATGATGTGAAGAGAGATGATTTGGCTAAGCTAATAATAGAGCTCATGGAAGGAGAGAAAGGGAAGGAAATGAAAAACAAAGCGATGGAGTGGAAAAGATTGGCAGAAGAGGCTACCGGTCCCAATGGATCATCATCTTTGAATTTAGAGAAGCTCATAAATGAGATTCTCTTATCTGGAAAATTTGTACTTCAGAAAAGTTGATTAATCAGTGTTTGAGGAGCACAATTGCAATTATGTCGGTAATAGTTGTGGAGCCGCGTTTCACATTTTCACCAATTTGTTGTAGTTGCATTTAATCTCGTAGGTTGGAGATCACACCTCCTTCATTTTAACCGCAAAATCGACAGTTTCGCGGGTTGAAGCTTTTTCTCGAATAGTTTCTGAACTGGTCTCTTCTGCCGCAAGAATGCAGGAAGTTTCAAACAATTTCTGAACTGGTCTCTTCTGCCCCAAGAATGTAGGAAGTTTGATAGCAAAAATGTGCAAATCTCTTGTTTTCTTAATTGCAAACCTTGGATATTGTAAATGGGGGTTCACTCTCAAAGATTTAAAGGTTTGGTTGACGTTTTGGCCATGGTTGTAAGATTTTGGCTGTCACTCGAACATGATTTTAGAACTAGCGTCTATTTTTCTTACTCTGTACAACACTCTCAACCACTCAACTCCATACAACAATCAACTCAAAGTAAACCACAAAAATAACAAGGTTTCATTCACAGAACAATAATTTTTCTAGTTCTGCAATTTTTGAGCTGCTGCTATATAAACAAGAAAAGGAGCCTTTTATATCAGCTCTTACAAGTTTTTTCCATCGTAATCAATGGCTGAGAAAAAAGAAAAATGATCTGAGCAACAAGATTTTGACATGTTTCTTGCTCTCATTCATTCAGCTACAAAACAAAAACACACTGTCTGTGCCTTAACAGAAACTGACATATAATGACAACCACCAATATTGACAGTAGCAGAGTATATGTTGGGCAGCTTGGCAGTGGCAGAATAAAACTGGCAATTAAAACTTTTGATTCTGAATTTCTCTGATTCAGTAGACTTTGTAAGACTTTTCACAGGTTTATTGAAATCATTGAATCATGCCTTGGTCTTCCTTCGACTGATTTAATTTTTCAGAATCTGCACTTGCTGTGCTTCATTTCTTTGATTAATGCACTTCTGAATTATTTCTAGGATCATCATCTCCAGTTTCCTTAGAAACCTAGGAACCTTTAGCTTCTTCTTCAATCTTCCTTTACTTTTCTTCTTGACTGACATAGCTAATTCTTCCACAAAGTCTAATATGGCAGGCTGCATAAAACAACCTAAGTCAACATTTAAAGAGGTTATAACTACCTAAAGACAAGTTTTCATAAGTTGAAAACTTTACTATTCATTCTTGAGCTTTTTTATAGAAGATTATTCCACGATATGGAGAAAAGCACATGGATTATTCCAGATTGCCAGCCAAGTATCGTGTAAACCAGAAGAAAAATCTTACCGAAAAAAATACCCACTCAACGACACACATACAAGAAACGCAGTTCACGCCCCTTCAGCCTAGGTTCATGATACACATTGAATTTAACTAGCCAAGACAAAGCAGTAGCAAAAACCTACCCAATCAACAATGAAGACTTAAGGAAGAGGCAGCTACCAAAGATACCAACAATCACCGATTAGCAGCCACATAAGTCACGTTATTCGTAACATTGACCCATTCAACTGCCAGATATCATCAAAAGTTAACTTAAAATCCAGCTGCTAAGTCATCCAAAAATGACCCCATTTAGCCCCAAAGCCACGTGATCCCATCATCCAAAAATTCAGCAGCACACAAGATAATATCCACTCCAAATTTGCTGCCGAAAATAATCAAAGTAACTTCTAAAATTACAGCTGTCAAAAGTCACACGAAAACTAACACTTTAGTCTATATCTTACCCAAATTTCGGCTGCTATAATCAGGTCAAATTTTCAGAAAATTTGTTTCCTTTGATAGTTATTATCTCAAAATAGACTATCTATTTAAATCTTATCTTAATTAGGATTTAAATTCTTTTCAAACTTATTTAGGAAGAGTCCCACGTAAACATAACTAAGTCCAATTAATAAATAATGTCCAAAATTAAATAATAAAATACCATCGTCTATATCTTACGTTCATGTAGTTTAAAACTAAACTATAATGAAGTATTTACATCACAATCCTTCATCTAAAACCTATCTAGAATTTCTCCAACATATTTCTTTCGATAAACAAAGATCTCATCACCTGATTGTACCACTTGTATACGAAGAACGTGATTCATCATACTAAGATCACATATTTCGAAATCATTTATCAACGCATGGGCTGCGTTTAAAGCATAAAACGCAGCCCATGCGTTTTACTTAAAAATTCACAGTAGGTTTTAAAAAAAAAACGAGTGATCAGTAAGGTGGACACCAAGGGATTTATTTGTCACATCAAATTTACAGTAGCAAAGAGAAGAGAATAGAAAATAGAGTAGCGTGAGGAGAACAGTGGTGGCTCAAGCAACGAAAATAGGAGAAAATAAAATCAAGGAGGGTGCGACTGAAAAGAGGAGAACAAAGCACGTCCATAAAGGGGGATAGCGCCTAGCAGAAGAAGAGAAAAATTAAACAACAAACACGGTGGTTGGACAGGAAATAAAGAAGAAATTCAAGAACGCCCCAAACGTGGATAGTCCAAAGTAGTTAGAAAAAGTAGTGATATTAGGTAACTAAACTCTTATTTCTTGGTTTACGAAATTCTAGTTATTGAACTCTAAATATTGTGAGACTTTCATTCTTTATTTGAATCGATTTATTAGTTAAGTATTAATTATTTTTCTAGGTTATTATTATTAAGTGCGTAACTAGTTTGTGATTTTATTCAATCAATTGCTAGATTAAACAGGTTGACGTTTAATTCTTTTAATCAAAAGTAACGATTAAGATTTTTTTCTACTACGTTAGGGCGTGATTCTAGGAAAAATAGTTTTCTAGGCTAAATATAAATTATAGGTATGTTGTCTAGTTCATCGATTTTCTTGATTTGTAAAGCTGTTAATTAATTAAATATGAGATCATATCTAAGTTATTGATTAATAAGGATTAATTTGAATGCATGTTTCGGTTAACTAAATATAAGAGAAAATAGGTAAAGAAATTTACCACGATGAATGGTTAACCAATAAATTAATTATTTTTAGAGTCGATGATCATTGCAAGTTCAATAATGAAGGAGACCGGAAACCAAGATTTATTCCTATTGATTGTTAAATTCTCATTGTTTTGTTATTAATTATTTTTTAAATTTCTTGTTCCAATTAAATTCTATTTAATTCACAATTAAAAACCCCCCTTTTATTGCGTAACTACTAACGTCTGAATTCTTCGTGGGAACGATCTCTACTTTCCACTACTACATTAGTTTGTATTGCAGGAAGTTGGTTTATTTTTATATTTGATTGCAGGCAATAGCATTCACCAGCTAGGCTCACTATAAAACCTTCTCTTTAACGTCAACAATTGGAGGTCTTAATAGAACTCGAAAATGGTTTGGAGTGCCGAAGAAGGAGTCCTAGGAGGAGACTCTGTCTCACCCTAACGAGGAAACCTAATGAAGTTTGGACTGGACCATATCACTCTTTGGTTTCTTTCCCTATTGGTCTGGCTCATGTATAAACTGTGGACTTCTTTCTTAAAGTCCAACCCTTAGCAGATTGGCCCAAGCCTTGGTTTTTTTTAATTATCTTTGTTATTTTTCTTATTTCTGTTTGTTATCATTCGCTTGTACTTCGTCTATTTTACAATTCCTCTTTTGTTACAGGTTGTTGTAACAGACTCACTACTACAGCCTATAAAAGGCATTCCCTATGTGTATAAAAGTTTTGAGCCAAATGTTTTCATCGTCCTTCTCTGTTTCTAGCATGGTATCAGAGCGACATCTTTGGCTCCTTTCGCCTTTGCCATAATATCCTCAATTTTTTTTTTCAGTCCATCATCTTCTCGTCATCCTCATTAATTTCTTTATCATCTCTGGACCTTTATATGCAAGCATCACTGCAAACCAACATCAAAATCAAAATGTGTTAAGACCAGAAGATCATCCAGCAAGCCCCTACTACCTACATCCCAATGAAAACCCTTCCCTAGTCGTAGTCTCAACCCTTTTGACTGGTTCCAGCAAGCCCCTACTACCTACATCCCAATGAAAACCCTTCCCTAGTCCTAGTCTCAACCCTTTTGACAGGAACCAACTATCATTCATGGGAAAGGTTAATCCAGATGGCCTTGTTGTCCTAAAACAAGCTCAAATATATTGATGGTACCATGCTAATGCTTGACAAAGAGGACCCCCTATTTATCTATTGGGAAAGTTGTAATACTATGGTGCTTTCTTGGCTATTGAGGTCTGTGACAGACTCAATAGCATAGAGTGTGATTTGGTTTGATTCTGCAGTAGATTTATGGAAAGACTTTTAGACTATCAGATTTGCAGGAAGAAATTTACAGTTTCTAACAAGGATCACTATCAGTTTCAAACTACTATACTCATCTTAAGATGTTGTGGGATGAGTTTTTTAACCTCAGGCCATTACCCAGGTGTAAGTGTGAACCTCAATGTTCTTGTGATTTCTTAGCTATTATAAAAAACTATCAAGATAGTGATTATGTGATTAGATTTCTTAGAGGCTTGAATGAATCCTCTTTTATTGTGAAGTCACACATTATGATTATGGAAACTCTACCTAACATCAAAAAGGTTTTGGCTATGGTTGCTCAGTATGAAAGACAACTAAACCTTTCTTCCCAAAATAACATGTCTACTCTCACTATTGAACCTCATGCTCTCTATGCCAAAACTGACACCAGAAAATTCAACCAACAATCCAAAAGACCCATTTTCACCTTATGTGGTAATATTGGCCACCTTGAATCTAAGTGTTACCGAAAACAAGGTTTCCCACCCAATTTCTCAACATTCAACAAAAATTCATATTCCAACAAAGACAATAACTCACACAAATTCAAAACTGTCAATCAAGTTGAAACAAACCTGGATGCTTTCTCTTCTGAGTTAGATTCCTAATCCATAAATAGAGAGACTTCCTAAGACACTTCAGTTTACAACTTGAGTGCCGAATAGTGTGGCCAATTAGTGAAACTGCTGCATAAAGAAGGAGATCCAAAGGGAAAAGATGTTGTCACTTCCTAGGTTAATACAGTTTATGCTCATCAATAAGGTATATCCAAACCTGTTTTATCTTCTGATCCTTAGTCTTTACCATGGATTCTTGATTCTGGAGCTACAGACCATATTGCTTGTTCTCTAAATCTCTTCACCACATGCAAAACTGTGGACAGTTTAAAAGTCAGATTACCAAATGGAGCTCTTATGCCAGTAACACATGTTGGCACTGTTAATATCTCCTCACTCATTCTCAATGATGTTCGATTTGTTCCTAATTTTTCCTTTAACTTAATCTATATTAGCAAACTTACTGTTTCTTGTCCTTTTCAACTAACATTCACATCTACCTTGTGTCATATTCAGGACACCAATTCCATGAGGACGATTGGTTTTACTAGACAAATCCATGGACTCTACCACCTGTCTCCATCTACTTCAGACCATTGTCAACTTGTTTGCAATACCACCACACTCCCAGAACATCTATGGCATCGGATACTAGGTCATTTATCTAATCAACGGCTGAAAAGCCTTTCTAAAATTGACCCCTCTATATTTTTTCACTTTGTTGAACAATGTGATGTTTGCCATTTTGCTAAACAGAAAAAGTTACCCTTTCTTTCTAGTAATTCTATTGCTTCTTCTGCTTGTTTTGACAAGATTCATGTTGATATCTGGGGGCCCTATCACATGTCTTCTCATCTTGGTTACAAATTCTTCTTAACTATTGTGGATGATCATAGTAGATTAACCTGGGTTTATATGATGTGACAAAAACTTGAAACTAGAGACCTATTGAAGGGATTTTGTGCCTATGTTGAAAGGCAGTTTGACAAGAAAATTAAGTGTATACGAAGTGACAATGGAATTTAATTTTCAATGAAGGATTTTTATCAGGAGAAGGGTATTTTGCATGAAACATCTTGTGTGGAAAGACCACAACAAAATGGGAGAGTGGAGAGAAAGCACCAACATATATTGAATGTTGCCCAAGCACTAAAATTACAGGCTAACCCTCCTACCAAATTCTAGTTAGATTGCATTCTCCATGCAGTTTATTTAATAAGCCATGTTCCTACTCCCTTTTTGTCCTACCAAACTCCCTATTATGTTTTGTTTAACTCTAATCCTGACCTTCAATCCTTGAAAGTTTTTGGCTGTCTCTGTTTTGCTTCCACTAAAGAAGCCAATAGAAGCAAGTTTGATACTAGAGCAAGAAAGTGTGTATTTCTTAGTTTTGCTATAGGCTCTAAAAGGCTACAAGCTCTATGACCTCCTTACTAAGCAGTATTTTGTGTCCAGAGATGTGATCTATGAAGAACAATTCCTCTTTCTCACAATACCACCTGAAGCACACTTGCCTGCTCCTATTTTGCCTACTTTTTCCTCTCCTACATCCATCGACCTCTCATCTTCCCCTTTACCTATTCTTTCCCCTGACCAATGTTCTCCTTCTTCACCATCTTCCTCAATAGCCTCCACCCTTTCTCCATCACCACCTTCTCATCCTCTTCGACGCTCCACTAGATTAATCAACCCACCTTCTTACCTTACAGATTATGATTGTCCTACTCTCCCTTATTCCTCTCCACATACCCTATCTTCTGTCCTTTCCTATAATTCTCTTTCCCCTTAATCCCAAGTTTTCTCAGCTAACCTCATCTCTCTCACAGAACCTAAATCCTACCAACAGGCAACTCAACACAAGGAATGGAGAGATGCAATAGAAGCTGAATTAAAAGCCTTGCAAGAAAACCATACCTAGGATCTTACCTTTCTACTTCTAGGAAAGAAAGCTGTTGCCTCCAAATGGGTCCATAAGTACAAATTCAATGCAGATGTGACCCTTCGATGTTACAAAAGCAGAGTGGTTGCGAGGGGCTTTACTCAGCAAGAGGGACTTGATTACACTGAGACCTTCTCCTCAATGGTCAAACCAACCACAATCTGAGTGCTCCTTGCCCTTATTGCTTAAAAAAAATGGCATCTCCATTAGTTAGATATAAATAACACATTTTTACATGGAGATTTAGTTGAAGAAGTTTACATGAAACTACCTGATGGTTTGGAGTTACCTCACCCTAACATGGTCTACCGCCTTCGGAAAAGCCTCTATAGCCTGAAACAGGTAAGTTGCCAACGACACTTCAAGTTTACCGTCGCTCTGCTCTCTTATGGCTTCCTCCAGTCCCATCCTGACCATTCCATGTTCACCAATAAACATCGTGATGACTTCATCATCCTTCTGGTCTATGTGGATGATGTCCTACTATCTAACAACTCTCTCCCGCTCATTCAATCCACCAAATAATTTCTGGACGCTGCCTTCAAAATCAGGGACCTTGGCTCTGCTACATACTTTCTGGGACTCGAACTCACTCAGTCATCCTCTAGAATCAATCTTTGTTAGCACAAGTACACTCTTGATTTGCTTCAAGAGACTGTTTTCCTCCACTCCAGGCCTGCTTCGACACCAATGGACACAAATCTCAAATTATCAACAGAGGGACAACCTCTTCCAGATGCCACCAGTTACAGATGTCTAACTGGAAAGTTACTCTACTTAACCCGACATGCCTTGACATCTGCTTTGCCGTCCAGTAGCTCTCGCAGTTCATGTCCCAGCCGATAATCGCCCACCTGCAAATTGCTCACCAGATTTTTCGCTACCTTAAGGGTTTGCCAGGCTAAGGGCTTTTGTTTCGTGTTGGTTCTTCTCTCAAGCTCCGAGCTTTCTCTGACTCCGACTGGGGTAGTTGACCGTACTCCCAAAAATCTCTAACTGGCTACTTTTTATTTCTTGGCGACTCTTTGATTTCATGGAAATAAAAAATAGACCACCGTCTCCTGTAGCTTCGCCGAGGCTGAGTACCATACTCTCGCCATGACCACCTGTGAGCTCCAATGGATCTCCTTCCTCCTCCACGATCATACAGTCCCTCACCTGAGTCCACCTTATCTCTATTGTGACAATAGATCTACGATCTACATTGCCGAGAACCTATTCAAACGTACGAAGCACATCAAACTCGACTATCATCTCTTCCACGAGAAGTTTAAATCAGGTGTCGTTCATCTTCTTCTGGAGTCCTCTGCCGATCAACTCACCAACATCTTCACCAAAGCCCTTCCACAACACCCCTTCCATACCTTGCTTCACAAGCTAGGCGTTATACACAACCTATACCGTCCAGTTTGCGGCGGGCTGTCAAAGAAGGAGTCATAAGAGGAGACTCTGTCTCACCATAATGAGGAAACCTAATGAAGTTTGGACTGGACCGGATCACTCTTTGGTTTCTTTCCCTGTTGGTTTGGCTCAAGTATAAATTGTGGACTTCTTTCTTAAAGTCCAGCCCTTAGCAAATTGGCCCAAGCCTTGGTTTTCTTATTTTTATTATCTTTGTTATTTTTCTTATTTCTATTTTTTATTATTCGCTTGTACTTCATTTGTTTTACAAATCCTCTTCTGTTACAGGTTGTTGTAACAGACTCACCACCACAACCTATAAAAGGCATTCCCTATGTGAATAAAAGTTTTGAGCCAAACATTTTCATCTTCCTTCCTATGTTTCTTGCAACCTGTCTGGCTAGACTCGTCCTAATCTAAAGTCAAAAGGTTAGACCTAAGTTAATCAAGTTTTAAATTGGGCTCAAACTTGAGGGGCCAATCTGAGGACCGATCTGAGCCATCTGAACTCTCATCCTAAAATAATATCACTTTAGATGATTACAACCCGAATTCTATATGGCTTTAGATCAGGCTTGAACCAGAAGAGGCCTCAAAATGGGATTAGTTTGTGCCCTTTCAGCCCGTCCCGTTACTATCCTTAAGTCTTAGTGAGATTTTGACATCAACCTACCAACTGTAGATATGCTCGCGCTGAATGGGGAATTAGTGTGGAGATCGACAATGATGTGAAGAGAGATGATTTGGCTAAGCTTATAACAGAGCTCTTGGAAGGAGAGAAAGGGAAGGAAATGGAAAACAAAGTGATGGAGTGGACTGAATTTAAATAAGCTCATAAATTAATTGCTTTTACGAGGAAAATGCATGTTTAAGAAATAATTATTATCAAGAACAGATGTACACTTTTCGTTGCTTTAGACTTAAATGTGCAGTGTAAATGTTGATTTCTATTTGAATAACATATATATTGCGTTAAATCATTTTTAATTTAAGACTTTTAGAAATACTATGAAGATATATAAATCCAGAAGGATAAGTTAAAAACCAGCTGGCTAAGAGACATCGATTAGATTATACCAAAAATATGTTCATGAAAACATTGTTGTTTAGGATTCTTCTTTCATTTATTTTGGGTTCATCATCTTGAACTTGTACTGGTACATTGGTTATGCTTAAGAACAGAAGATGTTCATGAAAAATTTATTTGATAAAGCAAACACACAAAAGAGGGGGGTAAATTGTGTGTGACTTAGAATATTTTGCAAGTTATTATCAATTCGCGTAAATGATAAAAACTGCTAAATTTCAACCAAACCTCTGTAAATAAAAGGAGCCCATTAAAGTTTAAAATGAAATGAGTATGTTAACGTTCAAAATGAAACGAGCCTGTAAAAGTTTAAAACGAAATGAGCCTGTTACAATATTAAAACAGAAGGAGCTTATTCTAAAAGTGAAGGAGTCTCTTGTAAATTAAACACATACACTATAATTACAAAATTTAAAAGTTAAGAGAGAAAGAGTGACACAGTTGATTTATACTAATATTTTAAAAACCAGACCGGACATCAAACTGGTTGAAGGAAAGGTTTAAGGTTTAGAGGTTCAACTGGTAGTGAACCACTACAAAACCGGTATATAATAAACAAGGAGTAAAACTTATAAAAATCAGTAAAAATAAAATATTTTATTGAAATAAAAATACACCAATGTCTATTGTTATATAATGAACTAATAATAAATAAATATGAGTCTAATATAAAACTTAAAATACAATAAAAATTAAAATTGTATTTCTAAAGGAGGTTGCGTCTCATCATCGTCAAAAGCTCCAAATTCTCCAACGCTATTTAAAGATTCATAAACTACATTTTCATCCAAAGTATTTTCATCAACTTCTTCTACTGCATAAAAATAAATTACAAACAACTAATGTATGAAATTATCCTCAATTGTAAACTTGTAATAAAATATAATTTTAACATAAATATGATCAAAATAAGATATGAATTGACCATCAGTAGATGTTCCTAATTTATTCGTTGTGAAAAATGCATTTTCTTTATAAATTGTCTTTTTAAGTTCGTTATAATCAAGACCAGGCGATGGTTCTTCTTCTTCGATCCAAAAATTAGTATGTTCAATACAATCAATATCAACTGGATCATATGTTCTCTTCTTACTAATCGCTCTGAATATATAATAGAGGAATTATAAAGTCAATAATAAAAATAAAATTATTGAAATAAAAACAAAACTATAAAATACCTGCTCTTCATTCTTAGATTACAAGTAACGTAAACAAGGTCATTAAGTCTTTGATGTTCCAAACGATTTTGTTTCTTTGTATGAATACGTTCAAAAACACTCCAATTACATTCACAACCTGATGCAAAAGCTATTTGACTGAGTAACCTAATAGCGAGTTTTCTCAATGTTGGAGCACTGTCACCGAATAATCTCCACCACTTATCTGTATTTTAAATTAATAGTTATGATAAAAATATATATTATTAATAAGTAAATAATGAACTAAAAGTATAAAATATTAAAACTTACGTGGCTGCATTTTTTTCATCATAAGTTCTCTCTTTGCTGATGATCTATTAAAACTCTCTAAACCTTCACGATACAATTTAATTTCATTTATCCTTTATGATTGCTTTTCAATAGAGAAAATATCTTTGCATTCAATCACATCAAACAAACTGCCCATAATATTAATTGTACGTGCTTCTCCACTACATAAGCAATAAGGATTGAGAAAATAAGCTACTAATTGGATCCTTTAAGTAAGATGGTTATCCCATCATCAATCAATAATATCTATATAAGGCTTGTACAATTTCTCTTTCTCTTTAAAAGGATTTATAATTGTTTTGTGAGCTCTATACATACCATCATATATATACCCCAAAGATGGCTTCTCATTTGAGTCAACAATCCTTAATAGCCTTATAAGTGGAGCCATAATTTTCACAATGATCAAGTATCCATCCCAAAATTTATTATCTAGAATAATGGCACAATCTTCTTTTCCTTTTTCACTCTTTGATAATTTATGACTTGGAAAGTGTTTACTTGTCACCAAATTTTGAAGTAGTTGCTTATGTTGATAAACACTTGTCAAAGTAATAAATTTAGTTGCAAACCTTGTAGCAACAAGATGCATGATCTCAACCTAATCTTCTTGACTTTCTTAACCAAGACAAAAATATGACATGATTATACACAAAAATTGTGATCTTAGATGCCTGTGAAGCAAGACTAGAAATATGATCCATATCGTCAATATCTATTTAAATAAGATTTTTACAATGAGCAGCGCGTGGAGACCAATAAATATACCCATACTTTGGTTGTAATAATTACCCAACTGATATATAATTAGCTGCATTATCTGTAACAAAATGCACAACGTTCTTTGGTCCAACCCACTCGACAATTTCAGAGAATAATTCAAATAAAGCATTAGCAGTTTTTACCATGTTAGAAGCATCAACCAACTTGATGAAATTTGTTCCAATATTATAATAAACCAATAAATTAATCAAGGTTCTTTGTCTTTGATTAGTCTACCCATCTGCCATAATAGTGTATCTTGTTAATTCCCAACTAGATTTATATATATCCACAATTAACTGACAATCCTTTTTTAAATTTTGAAGTAAAGGCACACGTAGCTCATAATAAGATGTCACCTTAAATCCTAGACTTATTGCTATTGTAGCATCAATTGCTTCTTAAAAATATGCTGAATTTAAAGCATTTAAATGAATACATGAATGATAGAACCATATACCCCATGCTCTTTTACATCGCAAAACAACATCCTTATCAACCATAAATTTTTTTAGACTAGGTTGAGAACCAGGAGTAGTTTTTGGAGAAAAATAAGAATCTATGTTAATAGTGGCTTTTCTTTTTTCCTTTGTCTAATACTTGTGGTGTTTCATTATCTCCAAAAGATATATCATGAGCCTCTTTATTTTCCTTTTTCTTTTTCACTTGTTGCTGTAAATATTTTCCAATCACATCACATATATCAAGTGGTACTTTTTTGCAAGAAGTAATATTACCTTTAACATCAGCAAGATATTCTTTTATTCTAAAACTTCCTCCCCCTTTAAATATTCTACCACAAAACATACAATTGTATTGGGTATTCCCATCAGATGCTTGAGAAGAAGAAAAATAATTCCATGCTGGATCGGACTTACCAGGAGTGGAGGATGATTACATATTCTCCATTATGATTTAACATAAAAAGTATAACAAAATAATTAGGTATATTATTGTCAGGGAAAAAGTATACAACTTAAATAATTCTCATTATCAATTGTAATAAAGAAGACCATAATGGATACACAAAAGACCAACAGATGTTACTCACTTATTAAACTTTGCTCCAACAATTGCTCCACTTCAAATAGCCTACTAGTTTTCAATTTTGGTGTTTTAGATCAACAAATTGAATAGCTGAAAGAATATATAACCCAACTATCAAAACCATAAATTGATATGAAATAGAGTTATAAATATTATAGAAATTGATATGAAATAGAGGTCTAAATATTACAGAAAACTTCCTGCTGCGAATGCTTAACTAATCTTTTGTTAGCCACAACCTGAAATTCATAAATATTTCAATCTTAAAGCGTTACTAGGACAATCATCCCTTTCTGCAATGCAAAAGTAACGAGAGATTATTGCGTAGCATATCAAATACAAGAAAACAGTTAAAATCACTACTATTCTGGTATATTGCATTGTTCAACTACCTCAACATCATCCAAAAGTCAAAGAGGACCAGATTCACGATTCAAAAGGTCTACAACAATCTCATTGTAGATCTCCAACACAGATATTTTCAGGAAAAAATACTTTTCTTGTTTCTGTAAGATTGCAAATACTTTAACTAGATGAATCTCATGGACCTCTAGAAACAATTTATTTTTACATATTCATTGTTGAACCTGTTGAACATGAATGCATCTATAGATATTAAATCGCTCTAATTCTTATGAAAAAATGCAAAAAAAAGGCACTAATTGAATCATTTAATCATCTTTTGATGGATTATAGTTATCTACCAATTAATTAGAAGAATCTCATAGACCTCTAAAAACAATTTATTTTTACATATTCATTGTTCAACTTGTTGAACATGACGCATCCATAGACATTAAATCACTCTAATTCTTATGAAAAAATGTAAAAAAGGTACTAATTAAGTCATGTAATTGTCTTTTGATTGATTATAGTTGTCCACCAATTAAGTAGAAGAATCTCATGGACCTCTAGAAACAATTTATTTTTACATATTCATCGTTAAACCTATTGAACATGAACGCATTCATAGATATTAAATCACTCTAATTCTTATAAAAGAGTGCAAAAAAGGTACTAATTGAGTCATGTAGTTGCCTTTTGATGGATTACAGTTGTCCACCATTTAATACAGTAACTAAGTCTAAAATGAACCCAATATAAAGTGTTACAACTCTGACATAGAAAGATAATACAAAAAAAAGGCCAACTTACATTTCATATATGCTCAAAGATGTCTTCTATAGCACTCTCTGTGATTCTTCTCATTGTAAACGTCTTTCCACTACTAGTTTGTCCATACGTAAATATAATAGCTGGAGAAAAATTCAAAACACCCAAACAAATTGAAACTCGCATAAAAAAGACAAAACACTTATAAATTATAAGTAATAGCTTCATAGTTTCACGCTCTTCACCAAATGAACACACCATTGATTCCTCTTAGAGCAGAGAGATCAACATCTTTAGCCCCTTCCTCGTACATTCCCCGAGTCGAGCAAATTGGATCAAATACTTTATTTGTCACATGAAAATAGCTCACATGCTCGCTCACTCACTGTCACAACCTAAAACTCATTTTCTGATGGTTTTCCCAAGGTAATTGAAAATATACCAAATGTGTATGAAGTCGGAGGACGATCGAAGTTCAAATTCTTGAAGACAATGGAGTGGTCGTCAGGCCACTCCCAGGTAATAAGATCGTAAAGCGCTTGTTCTCTTCTACTCAATGGCGTTACCTTAATTGTCACTAGAATCTTCTCTTCTCGAGCCTTGTTAATGCCACCTGACATTGACGACGACATCCTCTATATCTTATACACTGGTGTTGCCACTGTTCCAACCATCATGTACTTGGATCAAGCGTTTTCTTGCATTCAAAGACCTAAATAGTATATAGAAGTTGCAACAACAGGATCTAAGTACACTAAAAGCAGTTAGATATGGTCATGCATATTTTATGGAAGAGAAACAGAGACCGATCTTAGTTTGAGGAACCAACCAGCATAAAGTATTACGATCTTAGTTTGAACCAATCAGTAGTGTGTTAAGTTATTATTTTGCATTCATTTGGTATATAAATCTCGCTCATGTGTTGAAATTATTATTTAAAATTGATGGATTTGTTTCTTAGTTGTTTTCAAATGATTTTCAAAACTTGGAAGATGAAATTGAGTTAAAAATATGCAAGGAAAGTGAAGATCATTCGAAATTCCAGTCTGGCTGAAAATTCATTGACTAAGTATGGGCACGTGCAAGGACAGAAACAATCTGCAGAATTTATTTTCAAGTTCAAATTTAAGATTTTCATAATCTTTAAAGATCAAATCGCTATCTTACCAATGGAGTTCCACAACATGAAGTGGGGATAAGGATTACCTGCTGAAGATCACTAGAAGGAGGAGAGAGGAAATCAAAAAAGCATAAAAGGAGATTTTGCATTACTGTTCACAAAAGCCACTTTAAGGATAGATTTACATTCTTCTGTAGATTTTTCTGCAGTTTTTCTTCTTATTTCTGGTCAGCCATAGTTAGGTCTTTCAATTTCTGTAGTATTTCTCTAGGGATTTTTGGAATTTCTAAGAAAGACCAGGGATGGAGACTTTACAATTGGCTATTTCTTTATTGATTTTCACTTTTGTTATGAGTGGCTAAATCCCTTTTCTTGGTTGAGGGAAACCATGTTATCATCTATTATGTGTGAGATGTTCCAATAAAAATTGTTTTGTTGATGAATATTGAGTGCCTTCGGAATTGCTGTTATGATTGAATTGGTTGATTTCTAAGATGCGCAAATAGGAATTGATTCGTTTAATAGCTAGATTAGTAAAATGTGACGTTCAGTTTTGCTAATCACAAGCGGCAATTAGGATTACCATTTTTACGTTAGAGTTAGAAATTCTAAGAAGAAACTCATCTTGACTAAATGCATGTCATACATGTGTTGTCTTGTTCATTGGTTTCTTAGTTCTTAAAGCTATTACACAATTGAACTTACGATCGTATCTAAGTTGTTGATTAATAAGAATGCTTAGAATACATGTTTTTATTCATTTAAACTTAAGAGAAAACATCACCTAATGAATGTTTGTTGATGAGCTGAATTTTATATCAAGAATCTATATTAGCGTGATAATGTCGACAACCCGAAACCA
>JAOSBN010000003.1:2549571-2560903 GCA_027563595.1 Erythroxylum suave
CTACGTTAGGGACATAATTCTAGGAAAAATAATTGTCTAGGCTAAATATACATCATATGTATGTTGTCTAGTTCGTCGATTTTCGTGATTCGCAAAGCTATTAATTAATTAAATCTGAAATCGTATCCAGGTTATTGATTAATAAGGGTTAATTCAAATACATGTTTTAGTTAACTAACATAAGAGAAAATAGGTAAAGAAATTTACCACGACGAATGCTTAATTTTTAAATTAGTTATTTTTAGTGTCAATGACCAACGCAAGTTCAATAACAAAGGAGACCGGAAGCCAATATTCATTCTTATTGATTGTTATATTTTCATTATTTCGCTATTTGTTATTTTTCAATTTTGGATTCCATTTAAATTCTGTTTAATTCTCAATTAAAAAAACCCCCTATTTCGTTACTTTGTTTTGTTTTGAATTTGTAACTCCTTTAACGCTATGATTTCTCATGGGAACGATATCCACTTACCACTACTACATTAAATTGTATTAACGGAAGTGATCTCTTTTTAATTTTGTTGCAGGCGACAGCAGTACCAAATTTAGCACCGTTGTCGGGAAACTTTTGATCGTTTATGTACGTTACGCATTCAAACCAATCGGATAATTTGCAATACAATCCTGAAATCGAAAAGACAGCTAAAAGACTGTAGAAACAGACCAAATATCAGAAGGAGATGCAGAAATCGGAAAGAATGGCAACAAACCGCACTCTTCGAGAACTAGCCGCACCCACGAACGCGCAACAGCCCCACTGCTTCAACTTTCCAAACTTAGGTGATAACAATATTTTTGAATTGAAATCTGGACTGATTCATTTATTACCTATTTTCAAGGGTTTACTGGGAGAAGATCCGTACAAACACTTGAAGGAATTTGATGTAGTTTGCATGAGAATGAAGCCAACGAATGTGACAGAAGAGCAGATTAAGCTAAGAGCCTTCCCGTTTTCTCTAAAGGATGATGCTCAAGAGTGGCTGTACTATTCAGTCGGTGAAAACATACAAACATGGGCTAAAATGGAGAGGTTTTTCTTCGAGAAATATTTTCCAACATCAAGAGCAGCCAGTATTCGAAAGGAAACTTGCAGAATTCGACAACATAGGGAGAAACACTCTATGAATATTAGGAAAGATTTAAAAAACTTTGTGCTAGATGTCCCTATCACCAAATAACTGACCAATTGTTAATTCAATATTTTTATGAAGGTCTTTCGCTCATGGATAGGAGTATGATTGATGTTGTAAGTGGTGGTGCCTTAGTTGATAAAATGCCGGTGGCTGTAAGGGAATCGATTATGAACGTGGCTTCCAACACTCAACAATTCGGAATACATACTCGGCATGGATCAAAGGCCGTGAATGAAGTGAACGTAGCCATGTTGGAGAAAAGATTGGATGACTTTACTTCTTTGGTGCGGCAATTGGAAGTCACAAAGAAAGAAGAAGCAAAGGCATGTGGCACATGTTCAATGTTAGGACATTCTACTAATTTATGTCCAATTTTGTAGGAGGGAAACACAAAGCAGGTGAATGCTGTGGGAGGATTTGCTGGGCCAATTCATAGAAAGTATGACCCATTTTCTAATACCTAAAATCCAGGGTAGTGCGATCACCCGAATTTGTGATATGGGAATCCTTAAGAACAACAAGTGACCATGAATTTCCAGCAGTATCGACAACCGTATGTGCCTAGGCAAAATCAAAATGTAATAGCAAATTCCGAAGGTAAGTCCTCTTTGGAAGATATAGTTCAATCTTTGGCTACTAACATTTTAACATTTCAGCGGAGTACTGAAGTAAGTATCCGTAATATTGAAAGTCAACAAAGAAACTTCAAAAACCAAATAAGTCAAATGGCAACTTCCATGAATCGATTGGAAGTGCAAAATTCTGGAAATTTTCCAGAACAACCGGAGATTAATCCTAGACAAAGTGCGAATGCTATCACATTGCGGAGTGGTAAGGAACTCAGGAACCCCTTCTGAAAAATTCCAGAAGGGAGGTAGAGGAAGAAATCATGTAATTGGCACCTTCACAACTATAATTGATGCAAAAAGAACTGCAAAGCAAGGTGATTCCGCCTCATTTTCTGAGTCGATTCGCAAAAGCAAAGAAGGAAGAACAAGAGAAGGAAATTTTGGAGACCTTTTGAAAGGTTCAGGTAAACATTCCTCTCCTTGATGCAATCAAACAGATTCCACGGTATGCTAAATTCCTTAAGGAGCTTTGTACGTCAAAGAGGAAATTAAAATTTGATGAGAAAGTGCAATTGGGAGAAAACGTTTAATCAATTTTGCAAAAGAAAAAGGTTCCACCACAATGTCAAGATCCAGGTATGTTTACTATCCCATGTCAAATTGGTGATTTACGGATTGAAAGAGCTATGTTAGATTTAGGTGCGTCCATAAATGTTATGCCATATGATGTGTATAAATCTTTAAATGTTGGACCTCTTAAAGAAACTAATGTAGTGATTCAATTAGCTGATCACTCAAATGTTTATCCAAAGGGTATGTTAAAAGATATATTGGTTCAAGTAGGAAATATGCTTTTTTTGGCTGATTTTTATATTCTACAGATGGGCACTGATGATACATCTTCTTCCACTCCGATCTTATTCGGAAGGTTGTTTTTGAAAACGACTAGAACTAAAATAAATGTTAATGATGGATCTTTAACAATGGAATTTGATGGTGAATTAATTAAGTTCAATATTTACAATACCATGAAAATTCCAGAAGATGAACAATCTATTGTTTCTGTGGATTTTATTGACATATGGGTGCAGGATAATTGGATTTTGGAAGACAATGATGGACCTGGAATAATTCTTAAAGAGGAAAACACATCACGTTAGCAAGGAATTGAGAAAACGACATTAGCTAGTGAACAAATGGAGACGTCATTGTATGGGGAGACCATCGAACCTTTTCTCCAGCAGCTCACATCCGTGAAATTGTCCAGAAGTGTGGATAAGTTGCTGCCTTCGTTAGTCAGCCCACCAACAAGAGCTTACCTACTCATTTGAAGTACATCTTTTTAGGTGAGCAAGATACATTACCTTTTATAATTTCTAATCAACTTTCGGATGTGTAGAAAAGTCGGCTGATTAACGTATTAAAAGAGTATAAAGAAGCTTTCGGTTGGACAGTGGCTAATTTGAAAGGTATTAGCCCCACCATTTACATGCACCAAATTTTGATAGAAGATGAAGCGAAGGAGGTAAGGCAACCACAACGTCGTTTAAATCCACCCATGATGGAAGTCGTGAAGAAAGAAATTTTGAAGCTTCTTGACGCTAGCATTATTTATCCAATTTCGGATAGCAATTGGGTAAGTTAGGTCCAGGTAGTATTGAAGAAAACTAGTGTGAATGTAATTGAAAATAGCAATGGTAAGTTAATACCAACTCGTGTTCAAAATGGTTAGAAGGTATGCATAGATTATAGGAAGCTTAATTCAGTTACTAGAGAAGATCATTTTCCGCTTCCATTTATTGATCAAATGCTGGAAAGACTTACAGGTAAATCTCACTACTGTTGTTTCGATGGCTATTCAGGATACCACTAGATTTTGGTAGCACCCAAGGATCAAGAGAAGATAACCTTTATATGTCTATTCGACACCTTCGCTTATTAAAGAATGCCATTTGGATTGTGTAACGCACCTGCAACATTTCAACGATGTATGGTAAGTATTTTCTCCAATCTTGTCAAAAATTGCACGGAAAATTTTATGGATGATTTCACGGTCTATGGAGAGTCTTTTGAAACATGCATTGTCAATATAGAAAAAGTGCTAAAACGTTGCATTGAAACCAATTTGGTTTTAAATTATAAAAAATGTCATTTCATGGTTGATCAAGGCATTATTTTGGGTCATACTGTTTCTTCAGAAGGAATTGAAGTCGATAGGGCTAAGATAGATGTTATTTGATCTTTATCTTACCTCGCGACTGTGTGGGAAGTTCATTCTTTTCTTGGTCACTTAGTATTTTATTGGCGATTTATCAAGGACTTCTCTAAAATTATGCAACCCATGTGCAGATTGCTCCAAAAAGATATGAAATTTGATTTCGATGAGCCATGCAAAAATGCTTTTGATGAACTCAAGGAGCGACTGACTACAGCACTGATTATTCAGCCACCGAAATGGGACATGCCCTTCGAGTTGATGTGCGATGCTTCAGATTATACAGTTGGCATCGTGCTGGGCTAAAAAGTAGACAACGTATCTCATGTTATTTATTATGCTTCCATGACACTTAATGATGCCCAAAAAAATTATTCTACGATAGAGAAGGAGTTTTTAGCGGTCGTCTTTGGATCGAAGAAGTTTTAGTCATACCTGTTGGGGATGAAGGTGATCATCTATTTATACCATGCAGCTTTGAAGTATTTGGTGAACAAGAAAGAAGCCAAACCAAGATTGAGTTGATGGATTTTATTGCTTCAAGAATTTGATTTGGAAATCCGCGACAAGAAAGGAGCTAAAAATTTGGTGGCCAATCATCTAAGTAGAATCACTCCGGGTACTACATCTGATGTTTTTCATGAAAAATTTCCGAATGAAAGTCTCTTCACAATTCAATAGGTAATTCCATGATATGCAAGCAAAGTAAACTATTTAGTAACTAAGTCTTTACCTAGTGACTTATTTAGAGTTGAAAGAGATAGAATTAGGCGAGCGGCTAAATATTACATTTGGGATGAACCTCATTTATGGAAATTTTGTTCTAATCAATAATCAAATTGTTAGGAGATGTGTCATAGATGATGAAATTCCATCTATTTTACCCATCTATTTTACATTTTTTTTCATTCATTTGTGTGTGGGGGACATTTTGGTCCCAAAAGAATTGCTCGTAAAATTTTAGAATGTGGACTGTTTTGGTCTAAGTTATTTTATGACTCTTACATGTTTTGTAAGTCTTGTGATGGATGTCAAAGAATAGGTAACTTGGGATCGAAGAATCAAATGCCACTTATGAACATTCTGGTAAGTGAGATTTTTGATGTTTGGCGAATAGACTTTATGGGTCCTTTTCCTTCTTCCTTTGGTAAGAACTACATTTTGTTGGCTGTAGATTACGTTTTGAAATGGGTTGAAGCTAAGGCTACTATATCTGACGATGCTAAAACTGTTATTGATTTTGTTAAATCAAATATTTTTGTCAGGCTCGGAATGCCTCGAGCTATTATTAACGATCGAGGAACCCATTTCTGCAACAAGATTTTTGAAGCTTTGATGAAAAGATGTGGTATCACACATCGAGTCTCTACAGCCTACCATCGGCAGATAAGTGGGCAAGCTAAAGTGTCCAATAAAGAGATCAAATCCATACTAGAGAAAGTGGTGAATTCGAACTGAAAGGATTGGAGTCTATGATTGGACGATGCTTTGTGGGCATACCAAACTGTGTAAAAAACTCCTATAGGTATGTCACCTTACAGGTTAGTTTTCGGTAAGCCTTGTCATTTGCCTGTGGAAATAGAGCATATAGCTTATTGGGTTGTGAAGCAGTTGAATATAGATCAAATGGAGGTTAGTAACAATAAGAAATTACAATTACAAGAATTAGAGGAGATTCGTAATGAGGTCTATGAGAATGCGAAAATTTATAAGGAAAAAACTGAAGCTTTTCACGACAAAATGATTTCTAGGAAACATTTTGCAATTGGACAAAAAGTTTTTCTTTATCATTTGAAGCTTAAGTTATTTCCAGGAAATTACAATCTCCTTAGCTTGGACCATTTATTTTTACTAATGTTTTTTCGCATGATGCGGTAGAAATTCAGAATTTAGATACCTCTAAGGTATTTAAAGTTAACAGACCCCGCCTAAAGCCATATTATGAGAACTTTTCAGTTGAGCAAGTGGAAGAAATAGAGTTGGTATCCCCAACCCATTTCTAATCAGATGAGAAAAAGAAACACGTCTAGCTAAAGACTTTAAAGAAGCACATTCGGGAAATTCGTAAAATTTTCAGGTTTGTTTATGTTTTTTTTCAATAGCTTTTATTTTTATTTTTTCTTAGGTTTATTTTAGTATAGTTAGTTTTTAATTTTCTGAAATTTATTATTTTCAATTATGCAATTTTAGTTCTTTTATCTAAAAAAAAACAAAATTTTTAATCTTACCGCTGCCCTAATTTTTTCATCTCTCTTTTGCCTCCTCTCATTCACCAAAAACCCAACACCCCCCTTCACGAATTAGGTTTTCCATTGTCAAACCACCCTTCTCTAAAGAACCTTATTCACAGATCACTCATTTGAAAAGCCTCAAAATGCACATCAGCCCCACCATCCTCATTCACCAGTAGCTTCACAACAACAGTAACCCACTCCTTCAATTCACTATTCGCGTGAAGCTGGTGTAATCCTTCTTGCCAATTTTTGCAAACCCATACTCACATCCTCACATCCTTGTCTCATTCGCTGAAATCTACACCCTTTCCATTGTCTTCTCTGGAACTTTATTCACTCTTCTCGAACACAAAAACCCTCCATCATTCAAGCAATTTCGTTTTTCTTTATTTCAATTTCAGGTTTGTTTTCAAAGTGAAACGTGAAGATTAGCTAACCGATCACGCAAAGAGAGCATGAATTAAGAGTGTGGTAGAACAAAGAGAGAAGGGCTGCGTGAAAAGGAGAAGACAGTACCACATCTACCAAGTGTTTGATAAATTGTCCCAGCATAAACCAAGCACTTTTAAGTATGTCCACCTGCCCAAATTCATGCCTCCTAGACGTTCAAGTAGTCTCAATACCCTACGAATTAACCAACAATTGCAGCAATATTGTTCTCCAGCCAACCTCATTCATGTTGATGACAGCCTATAATCACCCCCACTATTGTCCTCACCTACACAGGCAACAGAAATTCCAGAAGAATCCACCTCCTACAACACAACTGCGAACTAGCAACAACTAGAAGTAGGGGAAATACAAAAGCATGTACACACAAAACTAGCAACAGCAGACAGTGGCAGAATTACTACTGCAACACGCAACCATAATAGAAAAGGTAAAAATGTTGTTTCTCAAAGTCGGTTGTAATTGACAGTTAATACATTTAACTCGTTTCATCGAAAAAGTGATCAGAATAGATTTGAAGATAAGCATATAAATCCTTGTAAGTTCATACATGATGACACATTGGACACTTTGAATATTCGTTTCAAAATTCAACATTATGTGGATAAAATGGGTTGGATGCATTATGTTAATGTTCATTGCCCTGCATATGTGGAATTAACTACGAAATTTTATGCCACTTTTCAATTCAAATTAGATGATCCAAATTTCTCCTTGTTTGCACCTGGCATGATTGAGTGTAGGCTTATGAATCAGTGGCATTCATTTTCGGTTGCTTCATTTTGTGCAATAATGAAATTTGTGACAAAATTTATGGTTAAAAGTGATGCATTTTTAAATGATTGTTGTGATTATGTGCCTGAATTTGACCCATGTGCACTTTGGTCAGAATGGTCTGTTGATTCTAGGAAATATAACCCTTTCACTTCCAAAAGCTCTTTTCTTCGCAAACCAGCTTTAAAGTACATGCATCATTTCCTGGTTTATAATTTTTCCGATCATCGATAAACTACTGGTGTCTTATCAAAAGCTGAAATTTTCTTTCTATGGTGCATGAAAAATGATGTCTCAATTAATTTGGGTTTTTGGATGCTCACTCAAATGTATTCCATTTTGAAAAAGGAAAATCCAGCTTTAATCCTAGGTTCATATGTCACTCAACTTGCTGTTAATGTGGAAGTTTTAGATCTTGAGAACACTAATCTCACAATTGCTTGTGAGATGGAACCATTGGATTGTGAGTGTTTGTACAGGATGGGACTTGTAATTACTGACGAAGCTGATGCATACACATTTGCCCCACCTGGACCGGCTGTACAGCCTGCCTCTCGTCCATATCGGCGAAGAAGAAGAACTGCCAATACAAACATCTCCACAAACACAATTGCACAACAATCAGATCCCACCGCAACACGTCCTTCGGCGAGTGATCTGACTATTTTAGCACTCCTATAGTGCATGGAGCGCAGATTGGACAGATTGGAGACCAACCAGCTTGTTTTCTTCAAATAGCAAAGATTTCAACCTCCACATCCGCCAACACTATGATTTCAGCTTTCGCAAATAGAGAAGCATTCTTTCCTCTTTTCTTTTATATTTTTTAGGACAATGTTGTTCTAGGTGTGGGGGAAGGAATTAGATTATATGTGTGTGACCTTGTTTTCGGTATTTGTGTGTGATTTTTTCAATTTTTACATGTTAATTATGCATGTTGAGCCATCAAGCGTTATCATATTAGTTTAGATGAGACTGAATATATGCATGAAATTAAATTGGGCTAAGTGAGTTTTAAGGTGAATCATGTTGATTGATTGCAATAACTGATCTTATAGACTTAGTCAAAATTTTGACATTTGAGTGATAAGGAATGTATGGAATTGAAGTGAATTCTTGAATTAAAACTGTGAGCGAACTTAAGCCCAAATAACATCATCTTTATGTCATATTATTTCTTTGAATTGTGTGATGCTCCTCTATTCATATTGCCTTCAGAACTTGCATGAAACCGGTTTGAATTTATTTGATTACATGGGATATAGATATGATTAAGGCCTTCCTTGTTTTTAAACCTGTTAGCTTAAAAATGACCCACTTACTTATTTTCCCTTTGCAAACATTTTTGAGCCTTTATCCTTGTTTTTCATTCAATCACCTTATTTTTAGAACCCAAAAACCCCATTAGCCTTACCCTATCACAAGTTGAATGAAGCATTGAGTAATTTGGGACTTTTGTTTTGTATTCCATTTTGAGATACTGTTATAGGTACTTCTACTCATGTATTTATTATTTTCCCTTGTTTTTAGCACTATTCGAAAACGAAAAAAAAAAGAAAAAGAGAAGAAAAGAAAAAAATCAAAAAAAGAAAAAGAAAAGAAAAGAAAAGGGAAAAAATCAAAAAAAAAAGAAAGAAAGAAAAGAAAAATATAGCACAGTAGCATGAGTTAGTATGAGTAGTTGTAACCTTTGTGTCATGTGCTTGTCTTAGAATTTTAATTTGAGTATCTCTTTTACTTGATACTTTGTGACTGCTTGTGATTAACCTTTTGCAATTTTTACCTCACTTGTGAACCTAGCCCCATTACAACCCTGAATAAAGTCCTTATGATCTATTAGCTCATGTGATCTGAATGAATGATAACTGGTGAAATTGTAAGCCTATGGTAGTGCAATATGTTAGAGAGAGATTTGAGAGAAACACTTTGCCCTCAAACACTTAAGTGTAAGAGCGAAATCTGTGAGATGAATTCATTTTGATTTCATATTTTCTTTTGAACAAAGATGCCTTATTTTGACTTCGTTTATTTGCATTGGTGAAAAGCATTATGATATGTGTTGCAACTTATGTCTCACTGGCCGAAGTTAATGGATTGTGTGGATTTAATCTTTTGAAGGATGAATTGATAAAGTGTAGTGGTTTGGCATGTCTGCCCGAGGGCGAGCAAAGGTTTGGTGTGGGGGAATTTGTAAGTTGTTAATTTGCACTTATTTTGTATTTAATTCTCTTTAATTTGTTGAAATTATAATTCAAAATTAACGGAATTGTCTTATAATTGTTTGCAGATGATTATCAACACCTTAGAGATGAAATTGAATCAGAAAGATGAAAAAGAAATGAAGAAAATCTAAAAATTCAAATCTGGCAGCAATTCAGTCACTAAACGTGGCCACGTGCAAGGATGGGAACAAATTCTGCAGATTTTGCTTTCAAATTCAAATCTGATTCGTTTGAGATTTTCATAATCTTGGAAGCTTAGATTGCTAGAGATCTGCAACTTGAACGTGAGGATAAGGATTATCAGCTAAAGATCACAAGATGGCAAGAGAAGAAATAAAAAAGAAGATAAAAATGTGTACTGTTCACGTACACTGTTCACGCACATCTAAGGTTATTTTTTCAATTTTTGCATTCTTTTCTTCTAGCTTTTGCGACAGCCGCTTTAGGATTAGTCTTCCTTCTTGCTTTTCACCATCCACCTTAGAAAGTTTACATATTTTCTGCAGTATTTTCCTTTGTTTTCGACAGCCACCATCCACATTAGATAGTTTACGTTTCTGCAAATTTTCTTTTGTTTTTGGTCAGACATAATTAGTTTCATATTTTCTATAGTGTTTTGTTCTTGCTTTCGATAGCCACCTTAGGATTAGTTTCATATTTTCTGCAGTTTTTGATTTCTCTTACATCAGTCACCCTTAGATAGTTTACATTTCTGTAGTGTTTGATTTCATGTTACTATTCATGCAGCCATTTTAGGAGTAGTTTTGGGATGTTTTCGGTTTTTGGGATGTTTTCTGCACTTTTCTTCTTGTTTTTCACGCACTGTTCACGCAGCTATTGTCTTTTAATTTTCTGCAGTACTTTGCTACATATTTTTGGAAGTTCTATAAAGCCTTGGGATGGAGGCAATGTATTTTGTTATTTCTTTTATGTTCAATTCCATTATGTAGTGATATGGGTATCGTTCCGTATCGGCCGGAAAATGGAACGGTACCGGCTATTTTTGCCTAGTACCAGCGATACCGAATGGTACCGGGCCGGTATAGCGAAGAGTGCTATTTCCAGGGACCATTTTGCAAAATTCCTAAAAATTAAACCCCCCCTTGGACTTCTCTGTCTGCTCCCTGTTTCTTCGATTTTTCATTTCTTCTTCGTCTTCTCTCCTCTTTGCTCTCTCTTTCTCTCACCGTCTCAGTCACCTCTATTGGCCTCTCGTCTCGTCTCTGCCATGCTCTCTGTCTCCGGTGTGTTGCTCTCCGTCTCCGGCACGCGAACTCCTCTCCTATCGCGTCTCCTCCTGTCGCGGGTCGTCTCCCACCTCCTGTCGCCGCGTCGTCTTCTCCACCAGTTGCAGCTGCGTCCTCTCCACTAGTCACCGCGTCGTCTTCTCCACCAATCGCCGCCTGTTGCCGCCATCCGACGCGGATCTGGGATTAATACCCAGATCTGAACCCGACCCGACTTGATCCAAAATCTGATTGTGACTGTATATTAGTGTGTTTTTTTCCAATTTTTGAATGGTTTTGATAATTGTTTGTGTTGTTGTGAATTATGGAATGTGAGGAATGAAATTGATTTGGGATTAATTGATGGATTTGGGATTGATTGATGGATTTTGGATTAATTGGTTGATTTGGGATTTAATTGATTGTGTTGCTGCCTTGTTGGGTTGGAAATTTAGAGTTGGTGGATGGTATTGTTGGGTTGATTTTGAAAGATTTGTGGTAAATGT
>JAOSBN010000003.1:2561003-2572582 GCA_027563595.1 Erythroxylum suave
CCTATGAAGATATCGAGATCGATCATATTCATCAACAGAGTATGGAGCTTTCAAACAATATTTTCCATGATGCAATAATACGACCGAAAGCATATGTAATATGACTCTTAACATGTCTAATAATGTATTTTGCATATCCATTAATAAATAAAATAATTTCTTCTTCGCAGCCAAATCCATTCTAGCCATTCTGTATCACCTATCAATTAATCAACAAATTTGAAAATAAAAATTAAACTTTATTGAATAGATATAAGAAATTAATAATTTTAAAGTATCAAAAATTACTATTACATAAATACAGCATATGAATGTAACTTAAATATGATTAATTATGTCGGGGCATTCGGCATACCTCAAAAACATAAGTTCTAGCTAAATTTGTGATTAAGTCCCAAGTTTCAAGCATCGGTAAGAATTTATTAAAAATTAACAAAACAAAAGCAATTAAGTCATCCCATTCTAGCGATATGCTGAAATCAACTTTTGTTTTTATGTTAGGAATAATGCGATTCTGCTTTCACTCTTCAGTTTATTCTATGTACAACTATACTGAACAGTCAAACTAAATATAGATCCTTAGTTGTATAAGACACGTTGGACACTAAACACCCAAAGACCAAGAGCAAAAGGGTAAGTATTTATAGTTATTGATCATGCCCACTGCGTAACTATCCAAAGATTGATCGTAGAACAAGATATATAGACATTTAAGGGAATTTAAGGGAATGACTCTTCTTTTCATGGTTACTTCTTCCATTCTATGACAACGTGAAGAAATAACTTAGGACATGTGCTTAACTATCCAAAGATTGCTCGTAGAACAAGATATATAGACATTTAATGCAATTTAAGGGAATGACTCTTCTTTTCATGGTTAGTTCTTCCATTCTATGACAACGTGAAGAAATAACTTAGGACCTGTGCTTATCTATCCAAAGATTGATCGTAGAACAAGATATATAGACATTTAATGCAATTTAAGGGAATGGCTCATCTTTTCATGGTTAGTTCCATTCTACGACAACATGAAGAAATTAGTGGCGTCTTAATAAGAATCGCACAAAAATAAAGCAAAAACAAAACAAACCATCCAAATAAAACCCACGAATAAAACCCATGAATATTATGAGAAACCTAGCTAAATCTTAAGTTTTAGGGGAAAGAACGAAAGGCCAAGTCCGACTGTTTCTTTGATAGTAGATAAATTATAAGGAAAAAAAGAAATCGAATGCGCTTACAGGTATTAGAGAGGAGAATAAAGGTGACGAACGCTGATGAATGATTACCCTCCAAGCCAGACATTAATGGAGTCAAGAGAGAGAGAAGTTGAATAGGACGAAGACGGGATTTGACAGAGAGAAGTTGAAGAGAGGTAGGTTTTATAAAAAAGAGTTTCGAAGATTTGAAAGGGAGGGGTTTTTTTTACTAATATATTTTTTTTTGATTAAATTCCTGGGGAAAGTAATCTAAATATCAAGGGGAGTGGTGGGATTTAGAATCCAAGGAAAGTGCTATTATTTTTCTTAGAATGGGAAAGTTTTTACTTTCCTAACTACCCAAAAAAATTAACCAAACAAGATAATTTAAATTTTAGGAAAAAGATTACTTTCCCAATCAACATTCCATGCCAACCAAACAAGGCCTTAGTTCTTTTCTCACCATCATCATTCATTGTAGGTTCCATGCGTTATTGCCCTCATAGTGCACACTACACCAACCCTTCACATAACGCCTATCTTTCAAATTGTTATTAACAGAAAAACCCGCCCAGCCCTCACTTGTGATTTTATTGATTTCGTTTATTTTCTTCTATAATTGCAGGTCTGTGTTTCACGAATTAAACACAATGCCAAGGAAAAAGAGCGACTCCCGCAGGTTAGCCACTCCAATACGATTTGCTGTTGACCTTCCTCTTCCACCACAACCCACTACAACCACCGAACACCCTCCTGCAACAGTCCACACACAAACAACAGCACATCCAGCACCACGAACATGCCCAAGGATAAGGAGAGGAAAAGAAGTCGAGAACAATAGCAAATGGACCACTAGAATTGGGGCCTGCACATCTTTCCAAATTCCAGAAGATAAAACACTAGTTCAACAACTTAGTGAATGAAAAATTTACCCCTGTAAGTCTATTCTTTCCGACACGTTTGAAGCATTGCATGTTTATGAGTCTTTCACGCAATTGATGAGTCCAATTGGCTGGAGTGTGTTTGCTAGAATTAGTTGCCCTGTATCTATTGAATTAACTGGGGAATTCTATAGCACATTCCAATTTAATTGTACTGATGAGTTTAATGATTTCATGAAAGAGGTTATTGAATCTCGATTGATGGGGAAAGAATTTGCGCTATCAATTGCTGAGTTTAATGCCGTTGTGGGGTTTGATTCCAATGTTGAAATTGAAATTGAAATTGAAATGTTTATCAATGCTAAATGTGACTTTCATGAAGATTATAATGCATCAGAATTATGGCATCAATGGTCTGTTGATAATAATCCATATAATGTTAGTATTTCTAAGAAATCCTGTTTTTAAAATCATACATCGATTTTTGGCATACAATTTTTTGGGTCGTAAAGATGCTACTGGAACATTGTCGAAAGTAGAATTCTATTTCCTGTGGTGCATGGATAGACACATTCCTGTGAATCTGGGCTATTGGTTTATAACACAATTTCAATTGGTGTTGCATAAGAAATCCAAACCTTTGATTCTCGATTTATACATTACACAATTGGCCATTAATTTGGAATTGTTGGATCTTGATAACACTGATATGAATGTGGCTTGTGGTATAAAACCGTTGGATTTAGATTGTTTGAGCAGGATGGGAATTGTGGATTTTAGTCGTGGCCACATCACTTTCACCATTCCGAGCCCAACCACTCTTCCCACTACGAGATCATCATCAGTACAAAGCCGAGCTCCACTAGATGAAACCAATAGTCACCAACAATATGACACCGATTTGGAGGATCATCTCAGTAGGATCGAACACAAAATGCACCGTTTGGAGCACAATTTGATGGCCTATTGGGAGTATGAAGGATTCCAACCTCCACATCCACCAACATCATGATTTTGACACTTCTAAATGGAGAAGCCTTCTTTATCTTTTTCCTTTACATTTGTGCTTCTTTAACATTAAGGACAATGTTGGTCTAGGTGTGGGGGAAAAACATTGGAGTTTTGGTGTGTGAATATTTTTTTTATTTTTGTGTGACTTTTGTTAATTTTTGCATGATTGTTGTGTGTTAAACCATGAAGCTTTATCATATTAGTTTGGATGAGATTGAGTATACACATGAAATTAAATTGGGCTAAGTGAGTTTTTAGGTGAATCATGTTGATTGATTGCAATAACTTATCTTATAGACTTAGTCAAAATTTCGACATTTGAGTGATGAGGAATATGAGGAATTGAAGTGAATTCTTAAGTTAAACTTGTGACTGAAATTTGAGCCTAAATGACATCATCTTTATGTCATACTAATTCTTTGAATTGTGTGATGCTCCTCTATTCATGTTGCCTCCAGAACTTACATGGAACCTATTTGAATTTATTTGATTACATGAGATATAGACATGATTAAGGCCTTTCTTGTTTTTAAACCATTAGCTTAAAAATGACCCATCTACTTATTTTCCCTTTGCAAACATTTTTTAGCCTTTATCCTTATTTTTCAATCAATCACCTTATTTTCAAAACCTAAAAACCTCATTAGCCTTACCCTATCACAAGTTAAATGAAGCATTGAGTAATTTTGGACTTTTGTTTTGTATTTTATTATGAGATACTGTTTTAGGTGCTTCTACTCATGTGTTTATCAAATTTTACTACTAGAAAATTTTCTTGTTTTTATTGTTTTTCCGTGTGTTTAGCGTTATTTAAAAAGAAAAGAAGAAAATAAATTTAAAAAAAAAGAAAAAAGAAAAGTAAAGGAAAAGGAAAAGGAAAAGGAAAAAATAAAAAAAATAAAGGAAAAAAAAATAAAGCACAGTAGCACGAGTTAGTATGAGTAGTTATAACCCGTTGTGTCATGTGTTTGTCTCAGAATTTTAATTTGAGTGTCTCTTTTACTTGATACTTTGTGAATGCTTGTGGTTAACCTTTTTCCATTTTTACCTCACCTGTAAACCTAGCCCCATTACAACCCTGAATAATGTCCCTATGATCTATTAGCTTAAGTGATCTAAATGAATGATAACTTGTGAAATTGCAAGCTTATGGTAGTGCAATATTTTAGAGGGAGATTCAGAGAAACACTTTGCCTCAAACACTTGAGTGTAAGAGCGAAATCTGTGAGAAGAATTCATTTTGATTTCATATTTGCTTTCGAAAAAAGATGTCTTATTTTGACTTCGTTTATTTGCATTGGTGAAAAGTGATTATGATATGTGTTCCAACTTAAGTCTTACTGGCCCAAATTAATGGATTGTGTGTACTTAATCTTATGAAGGATGAATTGATAGAGTGTAGTGGTTTGACATGTTTGCTCGAGGGCGAGTAAAGGTTTGGTGTAGGGAAATTTGTTAAGTTATCAATTTACGCTTATTTTGTACTTAATTCTCTTTAATGTGTTGAAATTATTGCTCAAAATTAATAGAATTGTCTTATAATTGTTTGTAGATGATTTTCAACATCTTAGAGATGAAATTGAACCAAAAAGATGAAAAAGAAATGAAGAAAATCCAAAATTTCAAATATGGCAGCAATTTAGTGACTAGACGTGGCCACGTGCTAGGATGAAGACAGATTCTGCATATTTTGTTTCAAAGTTCAAATTCAAAATTTTCATAATCTTTAAAGATGAGATTGCTATCTTATCAAGGGGATCTGCAACTTGAAGTGGGATAACGATTATCTGCAAAAGATTACGAGAAGGCAAGAAAAGAAAGAGAAAAAAAGGCATTAAAAGGGGGAAAACGAGAACAATACACAGAGGTACTATTCATGTACTGTTTATGTAGCATATAGATTAGGAGTAGTTTTAGATTTTTTGCAGTTTTTCTTCTAGTTTTACGTCGGCCATAGTGAGGCTTTCATTTTCTGCAGTATTTCTCTAGTATTTCGTATTCTTTAGGAAAGAACAGGGATGGAGACTATGTGTTTTATTATTTCTTTGATACCTACTTTCGTTATGAATAGCTAAACTTCTTTTCTTGGTTGAGAGAAGCCATGTTATCCGTTATTATGTGTGAGATGTTTCAATAAAGTTTATGTTGTTGATGAAAATTGAATATCTTTCGAATTACTTTTTTTTAATTGAATTGATTGATTTCTAGGTGCGCAACTAGGGATTAATTCGTTCAATAGCTAGATTAATGAAATATGACGTTCAGTTTTGTTAATTACAAGTAACAATTAGGATTACCATCTTTACGTTAGAGTTGGAAATTCTAAGAAGATGTTCCCTTGATTGATTGCATATCGTACATGTATTATCTTGTTCATTGGTTTTTTGATTCGTAAAGCTATTATTCAATTGAACCTACGACCGTATCTAGGTTGTTGTTTAATAAGAATGCTAGGATACATGTTTCTAGTCATTACAATTAAAAGAAAACATCCCCAATGAATGTTTATTAATGATTGAAATTTTATATCAAGGATCCATTTTAGCGTGATAGCATCGGTGCCTCGAAAACTAAGGTATTTCCCATTAAATTTTCAGATCTAGTTATTTCTTTTTATTTGTGATTTCTCTTATATTTTTCCTTGAATTGTTGTGAATTAAAACCTCCCCTATTTCGTTACTTTGTTTAGTTTTAAACTCGCTAACCTTTACCGTTAAAAATTTCTCGTGGAAATGATATCCACTTACCACTACTACATTAATTTGTATTAACGGAAGTTAGTTTCTTTTTAATTTGGTTGCAGGCGACAGTAGTACCACTAATTCTATGCGTGAACCTCAGTTAGGGTGCCCAAAGGGATGAAGTTGAATGTTCGCTCTCCTCCAGCTATAATACATCGTGAACCTGATGCAAATTTGGTGCAGATGGTGACCTCAAATTTTCTACAGGCATTTCAAATTTCCCCTCTCCCTCTTGGAGTGCCTAAATCCACCGCTATCGTGCACAAGCAGGGAAATTAACGGCAATATCAAATGGCTCATGAACAAGAACCGCCCGATCCAGGAGTAGAGCCTTGTCATATTGGCAACATGATAATTGAACCAGGTTACATTAAGGAAAAGGTCAGCACCAATGGGGTAGTGGTTTCTAATAGTGATATAGATGTGGATATGGTTCCAAGCAGTATTGCTTGACTTGTCTTTATTTCTTTATATTTTCATCTTATTTATGAATCATAAGTTGAATATATTATCTTGGAATTGTCGAGGAGCAGCTAGATCAGAGTTTACTCGGTGTGTGAAGGACCTTATTCGACTTTATAAGCTAGATATTCTAATTATTGTTAAGCCACATATTTTAGGGGATAAGGCAAATAAGATTTCTCAATCTCTTGGCTTTGATAATAAGGCGTGGGTGGATGCAGTTGGTTTCTCTGGTGGCATTTGGTGCCTTTCGAAATCCTCAGTTATTAAACTTCAACTGTTGGTGGCCTATAGGCAATTTATTCATTTTCTTGTGTCTGATTATTTTGGTAATATTTGGTATCTATCAGTAGTATATGCTACCCCTCATGTAACAAGTCGAAGCATTTTTTGGCAGGAGCAGCGGATTCATAAGATCATTGATCGTCCTTGGATTCTTATGGGGGGATTTTAATGCTTATGCATTCTCTAAAGAAAAGAGAGGGGGTGTATTCTCAAGAACTCGAGCTGAAAAGTTCCAGAAGAATTGGGATTCGTGTGAACTAATTGATGTTGGGTTCAAGGGTTCTCCTTTTACTTTCCGTAAAAAATGTGATGGAGTTTATCTACGCTAGTTTGTCTAGATTAGGCTTTGTGTTCTGCTGATTGGCGTCTGCTTCGTCTATTTGGCTATGTTCCCCATCCAGCCACACATCCCTTTCATTTTTGGGCTATATGAACCATATGCAAAGATTTTTATTCGATAGTGGAAGGTGCTTGGAGCTTGAATCATCGGTCTATTCATGAAGCCCTTTTGGATGTTAAAGAGGCGGCTTTGAAATTTAACAAGGAAGTATTTGGTAATATTTTCTATCGTAAGAACCGGGTGCTAGCTAGACTGGAGGGTATCCAACGGTATCTATCCACTCATGACTTTGATTTTTTGAGTGACTTGGAGCATTTTCTATTGTAAGAACCGGGTGCTAACTAAACTGGAGGGTATCCAATGGTATCTATCCACTTATGACTTTGATTGTTTGAGTGACTTGGAGCAGGAATTGATTGAGGAGTATAGCAACATCCTGAAGCAAGACGAAATTTTCTGGTATCAGAAACCTAGGGTACAATGGCTTCAACATGGGTATAGAAACACTTGTTTCTACCATGCTATTACTATTTGTCGTCGAAAGAGGAATAGAGTTGAGCATCTTCGAGGGGCAGATGGGTTGTGAATCACGGATGAGCAAACTCTTCAAAATCAAGTGCTTAGTTTCTATCAAAATCTCTTTTGTTATGTTGAAAACATTACCTTGCCTTTTCCTCAGTTCCAGATCATCCATGCCTATCGAACGAAGATGTACATGCTCTTCTTACTCCTGTTACTAAAGAGGCTGTGTTTAATGCAGTACAATCTATGGGTGCTTATAAAGCTCCAGGGTCGGATGGCTTTCAACCACTTTTTTACAAGAAGTATTGGTCTATTATAAGAGATAGCATTTTTAATATGGTGAATCAGGCCCTAACTACGGGGCATTGCCCATCTGATATTGTTGAGACGCTGGTGATTCTTATTCTTAAAACTGATAATCCAGTCTCTATGTCTCAGTTTCAACCAATAAGTCTATGTAATGTGTGCTACAAAATTTTAACGAAGGTGCCTGTGCAACGTGTCAGACCTATGTTAGACATTATCATTAATCTGATGCAAGGTGCATTCATCCCTGGGAGGATTGCTTCTGAGCATATTGTGCTTGCTAAGGAGGTGGTAAACGCAATTCAGAGATCTAAGAGGAAAGATGGGTTGCTTGCTATGAAGATTGATCTAGCCAAGGCATATGATAAGGTTGATTGGCGATTTCTACGGCAAACTCTTGTGGAATTTGGGTTTCCTCCTTTGATCATCTCTCTTATAATGTCCTATGTAACCAACTCTAGACTTGCCATCTTATGGAATGGGTCCAGACTTCCTTCTTTCTCTCCTAAACATGGGTTACGCCAAGGAGATCTGCTATCACCATACTTGTTTGTTCTTTGCATGGAGAGGCTATCTTTACTCATTAAGCAAATCGTTATGAATAATAAATGGCGTCCTATTAGAATTACCAAGAATGGCTCGGTCGTATCTCATCTACTCTTTGCCGACGATGTTCTTCTGTTCTCCCAAGGATTTTTGCGGGACTGCAGAGTTGTTTTACACACCATGCAGACACTTTGTGAGTGCTCGGGAATGTTTGTTAATGATGAGAAATCTAAAGCTTTCTCAGGAGCCATCGTGAAGCATTAAGATGCCAACTTCACTTACATCTTACAAAGGACTTAGGTTTTTACCTTGGAGTACCTTTGCATGGTACTAATAGGATGGCAGATTTTAAGTAGGTCCTTAAGAAGATGTAGAACCGATTGCAAGGTTGGAAGGCCAAGCTTTTAAATAAGGCGGGTCGACATACTTTAGTACAGTCTACTTTGTCTACTATTCCCATGTATTTTATGCAAACTTATTGGTTGCCAAATGGAGTGTGCAATGCTATTGATAAAATGTGCAGGGATTTCCTTTGGAACTCGTCGGATGGTGCACATGGTATTCATCTTCTAAATTCGGAAACAATTTGTAGTCCAAAAAGCTATGAGGGTCTAGGTATGCGTATGGCTTAGGAGAATAACATAGCAATGCTTGGTAAACTAGTTTGGGAACTAGTCACTAAGTCGGATAAGCTCTATGCTGGTATTTTGAGACACAAATATCTGCATGGAAAGCATGGTTTTGCCAGTCTTCCTCCTCAAGTGTCTCTCATCTGGCAGGCTGTCCAGCGTGCTATCCCATTCTTGAAGGATGGATTTTCCTGAAGGATTGGCAGTGAAGAGTAGGTTTCTTTTTGGCAAGATAGATGGGTTGGGGACTTGCCTCTTTGTAACCGTGTATCTAGAATTCACGAGGATGACTTGCACCTACAAGTTAGTGATATGGTGTTTGCTTCTAATGGTGTGGATTTCTCTAGCTTGCGTACAACGCTTCTTGAGGAAATTAAGAATTTGATCCATGCCGTGCCTATTTCTAGTACGACCGGGCTTGAGGACGTTCTTATTTAGGGAGCAAGCACTTCGAGTCTATATTTGGTGAAGTCAGGGCACAAGTTTCTCACACGATTACCAGTTCCTCCTAATCCTCATAGGTACTGGACTAGGATTTGGAAATTGCCAATACCTCAAAAGTTTCGTTTCTTCATATAGCAAATTAGATGGAGACGTATTCCCACTAATGAGCTTCGCTTTCATAGAGGAATGGATACTTCCCTACGTGTTACCGGTTTGGAAGTGGGCCAGAAACTATTCTCCACGCTTTGTGGGATTGTATGTGGGCTTCTCCAGTTTGGCATTCCATTTCAGGGATCCAAATGGTTTATTTCTTTACTCTTTCCTTGGACGAGTGGATTGAGAAATATGTCCTTGATATTAATCTATTGGCCACATCTATTCTGCAATTCACCTCATGTGCTTGGGTTATATGATGTGCCTGAAATCTTGATACTATTCAACATTCTTCTATATCAGTATTTGGGTAGATTTGCTGGTTTCAAGCCTTGGTACGAGAGTGTGAAATGGCTTATATCACTAGTAAACCAATGCAGGATTCTAGGGATGTTAGATGGGTTTCTTAGATTGCTCCCCCTGTGGATTTTGTCAAGCTGAATGTAGATGGTAGTTCATTGGGGAATCCTGGAAATGCTAGTTTTGGTGGAGTTATTCGTAATGAAAATGGCTGCTGGATAGCGGGATTCTCAGGGTTCATTGGCCATATGACCAATATGGTGGCAGAGTTGCAAGCTATTCGGCATGGTTTAATTGTTACCTAAGATCATGGCTTTTGACAGGTGCTAGTGGAGTCAAATTCGTTGGAGGTGGTGAACCTCATCAATCATTCTTTTTTTACCTTCCATCCTTATTTGAATCTTGTGCTGGAGATTAGATACTTACTTGCTAGAAATTGGGTGTGCACCTTATCTCATGTGTTGTGGGAAGCGAATCAATGTGCTGATTTTTTTACTCGACAAGGGTCATCCAATTATCATAGATGAACCATTTAGGACTCCCCAAGTTCAGGATTGAGAACATTGCTTTAGACGAATCAACATTCGGTTGCTTTCTTAAGGCGTTAGTTTTTGCTTTGTATCCCTCTCATAAAAAAAAAAAAACACCAACTAAACATAGCCTAATTATCCTAATTTTAATAACATCTATTATAAATTTTATTGATACGCAAAATCTGGTGAAATTCAATAATACACAACTTTATTCTCAATTTAATATGTGTTAACTATTTTAACAAATTTTTAATTAAAAAATCAATAAATTGAAATTTTAAAGAATTAACTTTAAAAAGTTTTAAACCAGAGGACAGCTTCATGTTGTAATCTTTTTTTGACGATTGAACACTTGTCTTAATGTCCCACGTTATGAATAGCAACGATAGGAACGGCAGCTGTTGTCTGAATCAGATTCGATATGCGTATCTTCTGAAAGATTAGAAAAACTTTAACTTGCCGACGAAACGAGACGCCGCCGGAAAGGAAATAGACAAAGAAGTCACTTTCACAGTTTCAATAATCCAAAGCAATTTGCATTATTATTTGAAATCATGTGGCGTATCGTAACTCCATCTGTAATTGAATCCACACTTAAAATCACTTTACTATGAATGCCAAGTGCTTGTACTGGACGAGCTAAGCTGGTTACAGTTGCTTCTCCGTTATCCACCTTTTATACATAGCGAAAGCTTCTGCTGGCTTGTACTCAGGGGCAGTGTGACCTCCACCCTGCAAACAAAGAGAGTTCAAAATGAGTAATCTCAACCAAAACAGAGAATTCCTGAGCAAAAAATGTTCTGTGCCTTCACAGTAGCGAATGCCAGGCCATTAGCGTAGGTCCTCGTGTATCTGCTCAAATTTCATATTCACAAAAAACCCTAGTCAGCTTCAGTAGAAAGAAACAAGATAAAACTTGCAGGAACTTGGAAAAGATTATAAGAAAAAAAGAGGAGGAAGAAGAAGAATAAAGAGCCTTTTACTTACCCTCCAACTTGGCCTTCAACATACCAGGGTCGCCAATCATCGACTAAAGAGTAATTTAAAGATCTTATCCAAGCCTGAGTCCCCAAGAAGGGTATAACGAGGTCATGATCACCACTGTTTCAGAGTGAGGAGAGGTCAAGCACAAAGAGAAATGAACTGCAAGAGAGAAACAAAGGGAGTGAAAGGAAACTGAACCTATAGATCAGGGTGCGGTAACCTTTCTTCGTAAGGTATTCATGA
>JAOSBN010000003.1:2585998-2597429 GCA_027563595.1 Erythroxylum suave
AAATAAAAACCATTGCAATTGTTTAGAACGATAAGTGTCTGTATAACAAGAATGTGCTTAAGATATGTATCTGTATCTTTTTTCTTTCTTTTGGTACATGACGAAATTTGAAAAGAAAAAGAACAGAGCTATACTTATCTGGGAATGCCCTGATGGCCCAACTTAATTGGTATATTAACATTTAGTAACAAAGTGAGCATTTTTAGGGCAAATTGCTATATTTTGGAAATGTTAGTGGTAAATTGATATTAGAGATAATGGTAAGGGTCATCTTAGACTTTTTATTTTTTAAATGTTAGGGGACAAATTGAATCTTTCGACTTTTGTATTAGTATCAAGTTACCAAACAAAGTGACCTTCAACTACTTTCAATTCTTTTAAATTGAATTTAGCTTGCTTTCTCATATTTGCCCATAAGATTGTATAACACATGATCTGGTAGCTTTCTAAAGTAGTAAATTTTAAATTTAATTCTTAAGAATTAGACAAGATTCATAAGGAGATATAATAAGGCTCATTTAACTTTTAGTATCACATAATATAAGTTGAGATCTTTAGCTTACATTTGGAGTATCTGTATTTTATTAGTGCAATAATGTATAGATGTTGGTTTAAAAATAGTTAATATTTCACTTGAGTTCATAAGTATACTGTAAAATTCATCCTTTCGAATTCTCATATTGCAACTTAAAAACTCTTAATCTCAATTATCATCTTGGTAATAAACTTGAAACCTACCTCATCTCTAGCTATCATAAATACTAGAGGTGATTACCCGTGTGAGAAGGCTAATATTTCATCTATATGATGTACTTTTTGGTTCATACATAAAGTGACGTGGAAAAATAAACAGATTAATATACCAAGAAAGCTAACGTCCAGTAGATATATTGAAAAATCTCTAAGACCCAGCAAACACGACTTGAGAACCTAAGGTATATGAAGCCTGAGTCCCGAAAAGATGTTGTTTGAAGAACTCTCGAGAGTTGAATGCCAAAAAGGATGATCATGCCTTCAATAAGTTCAGAAGTGTTCGAAAACGAATGTAAGACTTGAGAGTGATCAACTCAAAAACTCACAAGAGAATTGTCTTAATTTCTAATCAAAAGGAAAGTGCCTTCCCTTACAATGGACAATGGTGTTTATAGTATAGGAGTATGCCTAGCCACATAGGGTAAATATCTAAATTAATGAAAATATTAATTAAAAAAGGTCTAAAGACTAAATAGGAAAATTAATTTAAAGAGCAGTATTTGAGATAATTTCCTTTGAAGCTCGATTCTTATTCCAAAATTGTAGAAGGAATAATTTTTGGGATAATTTCCTTTTGGAACTAGATTCTCTACCAAATTTATTCCCGTGCTTAGTCCACACTTGCTATAATGGTCTAACTGAGGTAATGAGACACCTCCTCCTTCGGTTCACCACTCTAACTCTTCATTTGAATCTCCCGAATTAACCCTGCCATTGACTCCTTAATTCTCCTAGCATGCTTTCAGTTTATTGGTCCAATTGGCACATGTAAATGGTCTCGTTGCCTTATTTTGACCTTGTTTGTATCATCCCCTCCTTCGTCAAAAGGATTCATCCATGAATCAACACCTGCGTCAAAAGGAGATAAATCACTAACTTTGAAAGTGACCGATACATTGTACTCACCTGGGAGCTCTAATTTGTATGTGTTGTTGATCCTTTTAATGACTTGAAACGGTCCATTCCCTCGAGGTTACAACTTATTTTGCCTCTGCTTTGGGAACCTCTCTTTATGTATATGGAGCCGCACCCAATCACCTGGTTCAAAGATAACTTTACGTCATCCCTTATTGGCCTTGTCATTCTTTTTCTCAATTTGAGCTTTCACTTTCTCATAAAGTGACCTCACCAATTTTGCCTTCCTGTCATCTAAACTAGTCTTTTCATCAACAGGCAAAGACATTAAGTCCAATGGGGACAAAGGATTAAAACCATACACAATTTCAAAAGGTGAATAACTAGTAAATGAATGTACAGTTTTATTATATGCAAATTTAGCAAAAGGAAAACACTCTTCCTAACTTTTAAGATTTTTATTTATAACGACTTGAAGTAATTAAGATATAGTTTAGTTAAATACCTCGGTCTAACCGTCAGTTTAGGGGTGAAATGTGGTAGAAAATAGTAATTTAGTTCCAAACTTCCCCTATAAAACCTTCCAGAAATGACTAAGAAATTTAACATCTCAATTTGACACGATAATTTTAAGAATCTCATGAAGATGTACTATACTTCCCTAAAGAACAAATCTACTATGTGGGTTGCATCATTAGTTTTACGACAAGGAATAAAATGTGTCATTTTACTAAACCGATCAACTACCACAAAAATAAAATCTTTCCCCTTGCTTGTTTTAGGTAAACCTAGTATAAAGTCCATAGAAATATTTGTCCAAGGTTCATCAGGTACGGGTAAAGGTGTGTACAAACCCTGGGCTAACACTTTAGACTTAGCCTTCTTACAAGTGACACAATTTGTATAAAATTTTTCCACATCACGTCTCATCCTAGGCTAACAAAAATGTTCTATAAGCACACCTAAGCCTTTTGTACCCCAATTAAACCACCACCATGGGCTTCCTTAGCCAACAATTCCCTAATTGAAAAAAAGGGTATACATAACTTATTTTCTCTAAACAAGTACCCATCCATCCTATAAAATCGATTAACTGTCCCCTTCTCACATGTAACAAATATATCAGAAAAATCAAGATCCTTCTTATACAAGTCTTTAGTAAATTCAAATCCTAATAATTTGTCACTTAAATTAGTAATTAAGGCAAGCTTGCAAGATAAGGCATCTGCTACAACATTCTCCTTACCCTGTTTGTATTTGATCACATATGGAAAGGATTCAATGAATTCCATCGATTTGGCATGTCTTTTATTTAACTTACCTTGTCCCTTTAGGTGCTTTAATGACTTGTGATCAGTGTGAATCATGAACTCCTTTGGTCATAAATAGTGTTGCCATATCTCCAATACTTTAATGAGGGCATAAAGCTCCTTATCATACGTAGGATAATTGAGTGGTGCCTTGTTGAACTTCTCATTGAAATATGCAATGGGTTTCTTATCCTGCATTAACACAGCACCAATACCTACTCCCTACACATCACATCCAATTTCAAAAGTCTTAGAAAAATAAGGTAAAGCTAAAACAGGTGCAAAGCACAATTTTTCTTTAATCAAATTAAAAGCCATTTCTTGTACCTTTTGCCACTTAAATTTAACATTTTTCTTAATTAATTCAGTTATGGGAGCAGTTAGTGTGCTAAAATCTTTAACAAACCTGCGATAAAAGCTAGCCATCCGATGAAAACTTCTTACCTTTGTGATGCTTTTAGGTGTGGGCCATTCCTTAATTGCTCTTAACTTTTCCTCATCCACCTCCACTATATTATGACTCATAACAAATCCAAGGAAAATAACTTTATCCATGCAAAAATGACATTTTTGAATATTAGCGTAAATTTTTTCCTCTTTAAGTCTCTCAAATGTCCAATGTGAACCTCTAAGCATGTACTGTAAATAAGAATGTCATCAAAATATACCATAAAAATTTACTGATAATGTTACACAAGACATGATTCATTAACCGCATGAAAGTACTAGGTGCATTTGATAAACCAAATGGCATAACAAACCACTCATATAAGCCATATTTTGTTTTGAATGTCATTTTCCATTCATCCCCTTCTCTTATCCTGATTTGATGATAGTCACTTTTAACTCTATTTTGCTAAAATTTTTTGCCCCATGAAGCTTATATAGCATATCATCTATCCTTAGAATAGGATGCCAATACCTTACTGTTATGCTATTGATGGCTCTGCAATCAACGCACATCCTCCAGGTTCCATATTTCTTGGGCACCAACAATACTTGTACAACACATGGGCTCATGCTTTTCCTCACTTACCCTTTACTCATAAGTTTCTCTACCTGCCTTTGAAGTTTCTTTGTCTCTTCAGGGTTAGTCCTATAGGTTGGTTGGTTTGGAATAACAGCCCCAAGTACAAAGTCTATCTAGTGTTCGATTCCCCTAATCGGTGGTAACCCACTAGGTATCTCTTCAAGGAACACATCTGCAAACTCTTGCAATAAAGAAACAACCAAACTAGGTAGGGAATTGTTAGTCAAATTAAGAGCAAGGAGAGACTCGTTGTATACCAACAAAATTAATTGTTGGTTTTCCGATAGGGCCCTCACACCTTCCTTGCAAAGAAACTCTTTTTTTCCTACTCTCCTTTTTCTCTTTTTTTTCCTCTTATTTTACCATTCAAACTTTCTTCCTCTTTTACACTCATTTTCTCAATATTTTTTGTTTACAATTGCTCATCTGCCTCTTGCTTCAACTTAACTTGGTCATCTAGACCTGTTGAGGTGTTAAAGGCCCCAATATAATCAACATTTCAACCATCTTGAATCTATATCGATTCTTGTAACCATCATGCATTGCTCGTCTGTCAGACTGCCAAGGGCTTCTTAATAAAATAAGGGTTCTTTGGAATTACATCACATTACATGTTATCGCTATAAGTCCCAATAGTGAATTCTCTTAGCACCTGTTTGTTTACCTTGTCCTTGCCACTATCATTGAGTCATTTCAACTTATAAGGTTTGGGGTATTTGATCAATGGTAACCCCATCTTCTCCACAAAAACTACACTAGCCACATTAGTGCAACTACCTCTATTAATAATCATACTCCGAGGCTTTCCTCCCACAAGATACTTGGTATGAAAAATATTTTCCCACTGCAAGTCTGCCTCATTCACCTACGCCCGAGTATTAAGGGGTCTCCTAGACACTAGAGTTGTCAGGACAACCATTAGTCTTGAATCTTCATCATCCTCGTAGGCCTCTCATCTACTTCTGGCATCTCATCTTCCTCACTTTGCTCATGTTCTGTCTCAATAACCCCATTCTTGTTCACCATTGTCCTTTTTTTGGGGCATTGAGAAGCTATGTACCCCATCCCTTGACATTTGAATCACTTAATGTCTCGATTCCTAGAAAATGTAGTCTTTACTTTATCCTTGTGCTTTTGTGTCAGTTCTTCTTTCCCTCTTAACAATTCCCCTTTACACTTCCAAAATTATTTGGCTCTTCCTCATCCCACTTAGGTTTTAAGAAACTGCTAACTCTAACTGTGGGTTTAGAAATCACTCTTCGCTTCAACTGCTTCTCTAGTTTCATTACCATGTGCACCAATTTTTCCAACTCCACATAATGGTATAATTCATCTACACTAGCTATCTCCCTATTTAGATCGCTTAAAAATAATGTCATAGTGGCCTCCCAATCCTCCTCAATGTTAGCCTAAATTATAGCCACCTCCACCTCGTTAAAATAGTCATCCACACTTCGATTTCCTTGAGTTAAAGTCTATAACTTCTGATAAATTTCCCTATAGTAGTGACTAGGGACATATCTCCTTCTCATGACAACTTTTAATTCTTCCCACATCTTTATCTGCCTTTCTCGATTTTTCTTCCTACGTTTAACTAATTGATCCTACCAAACTAATGCGTAGTCTGTAAATTTAGTAATTATTAACTTCACCTTTTTCTCCTATGAGAACCTATGACAGTCGAGCATCAGCTCCACCCTCTTTTCTCACTCTAGTTAGGCCTCTAGATTACTCTTACCTAAGAATGTGGGTGGATTTAATTTGATACTCCCCAGATCACCATCCAACTCTCCTTAACCTCTACACACACCTTAGGTCGCTTATTTCCCCATCGGGCTCTCCCAATATGTTTTGTAACCCAATCATGCTCTGTTCCCCACTCTATATGTTTTGTTTTACAATGAAGTTTGGGGTCTTTAGCATAGGTGGTTGCTTCTTGACTGTCAAAATTGATTATTACTGGTTCAATCTTGTTCTTAGTGACTCCCTAATTAACTAAGAATCTTATAAGCCACACGACTTCTTGTACTATTGTTAAAAATGCTATAAATTTAACTTCCATTGTGGATAAGGCAATTTATGGTTGTTTCTTACTTTTTCATGAGATACCACCATTACTAAGTGGAAAGCAAATCTAGAGGCAAATTTTCTCTTATCTAAATCACCTTCCCAATATGCTTTTGTATGCCCTTGTACACGTATGTCCTTATCTTGATAAAATAATGCATAATCCACAGTACCTTTTTATATACCTTAATATTCTCTTTATTATTTTTTAATGTTCTTGTCCTAGGTCTGATTGATATCTATTAATCATTCCATCAATGTAAAAATTATACAGATTTATACACATTATAAGATATATGAGACTTCCCAATTACACTGAATGAAGAAAATTTCCTTTCTTGTTCCTTTTTTTGTGGTGTTGATAAGCAAAACTTCTTGTTGAGATCTTCGCCTTTAGCAATAGGATTATCAATTGGTTTGGAATCTTGCATATATAATCATTCTAAAATCTTTTGAATATAGGTGACTTGAGAAATGTCAATAATCTCTTTAAACAATCTCTTAAAATCTTAACTCTAAGAATATAGGTAGCTTCACTTATGTCTTTCATCTCATATTTGGATGGTAAATATTTGTTGATTTTGCTTAATAAAAGCAATTAAACTTCCATATATAAAGATAAAATCATAAATTTCTCTTTAGATCTCTTGATATATACATAGTGGTCTTCATAAATTATTACGAAATAATCACGTTTAAAAAATGAATATACCACTATCTTGAGGATTATTTTATTGATTTTAATAACCGACACACTTTATGCTATTAGCTTGTCTTAATGGTACCTATAGATAATTTTATATAGATTTCTTCTTATAATTATTTATTTAAAAAATATTCTCTACATCTATTTGATGTAATTCAAGATCCAAACTAATTACTATAGCCAATATTAGACAAATTTAAACAAACCTCACAACTGATAAAATGTCTTATCATAATCAATTTCCTTATATTATGTATATCTTTTAACCATAAGGTGTACCTTGTATTTTTGTTACTACCATCAGCTTTTCATTTTATGTTGAAGACCCAGTTGTTCCCAATAGCTTTACACTTATAATGGAGATCAACTAGGTCCTATAATTGATTCAACCTTAAAGAACTCATTTATTTTTCATTGCTTTCGTCCATTCCTCTTTGGCAGGACCTGTTAGAGCCTCATATACATTCCTTAGCTCATCCTCTTCTTTTAGGATAATCATGCGAATTTCCCCTTCTATTTTATATGACATCGAGAAATAATTCCATGATTACTTTGATATAAAAGTGGTTCATAAGAAATAGATTCATGAATGTCCTAATTACTCCCACTTGGATCAGATTTAGTAGGTAAACTTTTAGTGGGTTGTAACCTTAATTGAACATAAGTTAATCATTCAAGTTTAAACCTATTCCCACTTAGATAAATTTCCTCTTCATATTTCCCCATATTAGAATTGTTTTGATTAAGAGTTTTATATAAAATATATCTTTTTCTATTTCAACTTGATTTCGAAGGTCATTTTCTAAAAATATCATATATAGTAATTCAAATTCAATTACACCTTCATTACCTTGTTCACTTACACATATCCTTTTGATAGTTCATAGTATATAATAAAGATGTTTTTCTTCCCCCTTAATTTTCCCATATTTGTGGGAGAGATCATAAACGTAGACAACACACACCTATGATTTTAGACCTTTTATGTTAGGTTTTCTACATGTCCATAACTCATATAGAGTGTTTGTAACTAATTTTATGGGAAATCATTTAAGTAAATAAATGGTTGTAAGCAATGCCTTACCCCAATAAGTAATTGGTAAATTTGCTTAATTCATTATAGACATAACCATTTCTAGTAGCGTTCTATTGCATCTTTCTTTAATGTCATAATTTGTTGTGGAATTTGAGGAATAGCTAATTGTATTTCTATTCCTTTTTCATCACATAACAACTTAAACCTATTAGACATGTATTCTTGTCCTCAATTAGTTTCTAATGCTTTTATTTCTTGTCTAATCAATTTTTTTTACCAAATTTATGTACTTTATAAAATAATTTAATGCTTTTGACTTGTAAAAAATCAAATAGATGTGACTATATCTAGTATAGTCATCTATAAAAGTGTTAAAGGTACAACTCCTTACTTTAGGATGTTATGGCTACACTCTCCACAAAACCTTATGTCTTTTTCTCTTTTATATCACAAGTTAAGTTTTTTTGCACCCTTACATAGTCACACAACCATTTAAGTGATCGTGTATCTTCAATATTGCCTCATTTGTAGTTGTACATGGTTATAGAGAGTTACAAGTTTTCCACACATAACCATGTATCTTCACACAGTTGTGTACATGATTGTGTATAAGACCGTGTATGTCTTCACCTCTACAAAATTTCTGTACGCATTTACATAGACTTACATAGTTGATCCACATGGCCATATAAGCTAAGACATAAGCATGTAGCACTCTATACGACTATGTATCTCTCCAGAAGAGGTTTTTCCATCTTATCTTTACTTATTCGTCATTCTAAAAAACCATAAAGTCATCTACTATCACCGAAAGTCTCAACATATGGTTGGAAACTCAACACTAGTAGCTAAATGTCTAAGTCCCAGGCCAACAAAACACCAGCTTACACATCTTTGTAAATGTTTGACCAATCTGATATGTTCACAGGTAGTGAAGCATGTCACCGAACTCCTCTTCGTAGCTTGCTTGATTTAACTTGACAATCTCTTCAATGAAGCTTGTAAGGTCTATAGAAGTTTCTTGGTCCTTGTTGCAGAAACTGCATAAGGTTGTATTAATCTCACTCTCTCACATTCTTGCATAGATCCAAAAATCAAACTCAGGCTGATCCATGTATAACCAGTTATAAGCAAAGACTTAGAGACCAAATTAGGTTTAACCATTTCTTCAAATAGTTGGCGCAAATAGTCTACTGTAGAGCCTTTTGTAACAATTATTGAAATAATTAGCAGTGAAAGTACTGGATGCTAAAAACCCAAACTTGAATAAATGGGCATGAGTAGATATTATATAAGTGAAATGATTATAGTTATAAAGCTTATATATAAAGTGAGCCCTTGTATATAATAACACTATGAGAGGCTTCTTTCTTATGTTGGATAGTTCATTTTTTATCTGTTACAATCTAACCTGGGTTAACATTACATAAAAAAATTGAAACTTGGATCAACGATTAATATATCAAAAATCAAATTGATACAAACAGATATGGTACTTGATCTTAGCCAAAAGTCCAAGAAAGTTATGAATTTTGCAATCATTAATGTAATTCTTTCTTAGCTATAATTCCAAGCTCTGGGTATGAAAGTGAAGGCAAAATAGATATGGAAACATTTATTTCATAAGGAAATTAAGATGGTATCATGGATTCTTTTATTGATTTAACCATGGAAAATGATAAAAACAAACGAAATTAGATGTAGAGAAAAAGAGGTAAAGAGAGAAATATAGCCACATTTTTATTTTTGAGATTCATAATTTTGTAATTTGTTTATACACAACGTAGCATTTATAAAAATTAAAAAATAAAGCCACCTATATTTTCTTTAATGGAGGGTTAACGAAGATGTTAAGTCAAGGTTCTTTTTGAATGTTTTTGAAATGATGGGGCTCTTTTTGAAATGTTAGGGCTCAAGAGAGGAGTTTAGTTTCCAACATCATGGTGGAGTAAGCTGAAGTGGGAACATTAAACAAGTCTTTCTTTTTCTTCCTTCTCTGTCACTACTGTGGCCTATATGCACGATCGTGGCCTACGTCCTTAAGCCCGAAACTCCATAAATCTTCACCATTCTTCCTTGTTTGTTATGCAACACTAACACACACATTAAGGTACCTAAAAAATATACAATTTAAGCTCAAAATTCCAACTAACCCATAAACGCACAAAATATCCTAATTAAGTTTTAAATGCATACTCCACACTCACTTTAACACTAAATGCATAACAATTTAAACTCTAAAACATCATGTAAAACATATCTATCAACATCCCCACACTTAAACGTTTGCTTATCCTTAAGCAAACAAAACAACAACACATAAATAACATAACAAGTACACAAAATGTAGTACTGCAACAATGGCTCTAATTTTTATGAAATAATTTTAACTTTGGACATAACGATTCGAATTATGCCAGATCATTAACAAGTAGAATATGTTGATAGGGACCTTGAGCTAAATATACAACTACATTAAGACCTAGATGTTAACTTAATTGCCCTGTTCAATTATACACATGCATTGATAATTTTTCGGTCTCTTAGGCTTTTGTAACTATTCCTAAGTTTAATTTCATGAAAATTCAATCTTATTACATGTCCAGTAGGTTTTTATTACCGAGACTTAGCCTTTTGGTCAAAGGCAAACATTTGTGATGAATGTCAATCTGGCTGCTTGAACAAATCATTTATTAATAGCTTGGTTGAAATGTCATTATAGCCTTTTTATATGAAGGCACACGTTTGTGATGTGTGTTGATCCGGTTACTCAGCTATATCATGTTTTTAGCTAACTACTAGCTCTATTCATAACTCGAAGGCCAGCGGAATAGTGATTATTAACACACTTTTTTTTAATTATCTACTTTGTTGCTTTTCGCTTTTCGTTTTCATCAAAAATAGTAGTCAAGCTACTTAAGCTGGAGGGCCTCAAATTATGAATGAATGCGACAATATAGAGGGTGCTAAATTTACACTAAGTCCTAATTAGGCTGTATATTTATCCAAGGCTCTAATGTATTAATTTCGCAGGCTAATGATCATTCGCAACCTAACAGACTGTGTCCAAAATTAACAATTATCCACTCAATCTAAGCCATTGGTACATTCACACAAATCACAGTGCTGTTGTTAAGTCAAGAGGACTTCACGATGACTAATTTTGATGACAATCAAATAATAATAATGTTAGAAACAAATGAACATTTTTACAAGTGTGTTAAGTGTGCAAATGCGAAAACACAGACGCAAGGAAAACACAAACGAAGTGCAAAACATAGACGAAGTTGAGAACATAGGCGATACAAAGAAGAAATTATGCCAGTACGTCAAACAGTTACTTAGTTCGAGTTAGTTACAAAACTCAACTAAATAACGGTTTCCAAGATTCAAGAAGCAGTTATCAAGGATCAAGAAGCAGTTAGAGACTTAGGTTATAAATACTAGTCTTAGTCGAAGATTTTAAAACCTTACGAATCTTACAACTTTTGAGAAATCATTTGATCTTCGAGCTTTCAAGTGCTTACTTAGAAAAGAGAAATTCAGTAGTGTGATACTTAAAGAGCTAACCCTACTGTAACAAAAGCTCACAATATTTTTCTAGTGAGAGAAAGAAAAGGCTGAGAGTCTGGAGAGGCTACGTTAGCAGAAAGAATACTTTGTGTAAGAGACCT
>JAOSBN010000003.1:2607049-2621414 GCA_027563595.1 Erythroxylum suave
AAGCTAGGCCACTTTGGTGACTAACAAGCTTTCCATGCAATAAAAATTTAATTGGACAATTATTGTACATGACTAAATTTTAATTAAATTAGTTTGGTCACTTTGGTGATACACAAACTATTCAAAATGTCCATAATGTCATGTATTATATTCTAGGAAAATTTAATTCCAACTGGTTGGGTCGGTCGTGCTAGGCCCAAGCCCAGACTTAGAATGGCGTATGGATCGATCGGCTCATCCCTTGATGATTGACCTAATTCCTACAGGTATTAACTATATAAATTCATTACCTCATCATAAAAAAGATACGATTCTAAAAACCTATAATTCTTTATTCACTAGCCGCCAAAACCCTCACAAAAAGATTAACTTGAGCGTCGGAGGGGCCTACCGACAGTCAACCCCGGTGCGCCTTATTGTTTTGCAGGTATTTCTGTGCCAAAGTCAACTAATCCGATGGATCCAAGTAGCAGCGCCCAGCCCCATCAAAATCAGATTGAACCACCAACTATTACATAATATAAAATTTTCAAAGTACCAAAGAAATATACATATTATGGTACTAATTTCTAAAATTATATTATGTATAAATCAATTATGAATTAAATAAAATTTATTATTTTCCATCCTAAAATTATTTTACTTGAGGTTGAAGTCCATAATATAATCACTTAATAAATAACCCTAAATAAATTCCATAATATTAGACCATAATTATTTAATAACCCAAACAAATCCTTCAATAACCCAGAAGGGTTGTGCTGGCGCATGCAGTGCACGCGCCAGCACTGATCTGTTTAAGGAGGAAGATGAGGCGCGTGCAAAGATGGGCGCGTGCAATGCACGCGCCTCATCTTCCTCCTTACGCAGATTCAGTTTCTGCGTTTTCCGTTTTTCGTTTCGTTTTTTTTAATTAATTCTTTGATTTTTCTCTTCAAACCATAAGCCATATCTAAACAGCCTTTCATCCCTTTCTAACATTAGTGATCAAACACAATGTTTCCATTCGTTTCTCTCTCTACAGGTATTTCCATTCTCACTCTAAACCAATAGAGTCAACTTTCGTTTCGTTTCTTTTAATCATTCATACATATTATGAAACAAAATCACTTTTCAATTCTATACAAACCAAAGCCGAAAGCATACACAACAGACATAGTCATTCATGATAGGTTTACGTGATTGTTCGATGTCGGTTCTCTCTAAATTCCATATTCAAGACTTTCATGGCAGTGCAACATCTCTTAAACCAACAGAAATATTCAACACGCCGTAGATATAAAACCATCATGCGGAAACAACTGTTAGTATCACATAGAATAAACAATCATGAAACACCGAAAATGTAAACCATACAACAACGCAGTATAATCAACACAGGTTCTGATACCAAATGTAGAATACTTTAAAAAGATCGAATGATAATAATATAGATATAGAACCTGAATCCATTAGTCTTGTGCACTGTTCTTCAAGTTTTTATCCACTCTCAGCCTTCTTCCTATTCACAGTTCTATCAATGGTGCAGAAACTGATTTTCTAAACAGTTATGATTTGTAACGTCGACTGATTAATGAAGGGAGAGGGAAGGGTATATTTAAAAAACATAACCCTAGAAACTCTAATTAAACTTTAACAAACCCAATCACCATTATTTTGGGTCCATATTATATTAGAGTCCATGACTATAAAAATGGGCCTTAATGATTAATTAATAAAATTAATCTAACACTTCTCTCTTTCAACTTTCGCTCTCTAAAAAGGGACCCCCCATCTTCTTCTTCACTTCTTGAGATTTGAAGAGAAGTGGAGGGTTTGCTTTTTTCTAGTGAAATTTCATTGAAAGAAACTGCACCCAGCAAAAGAAAGCTACGGCTATGTTTTGGCGCATCTTTTTTCAGTTTGGTTTTTGTTATGTGGGAAAAGACTGTGTTTTTAAGTGGGTTTTGGGTTCTGGGATGCGCAATTGGACTGTTTTGACCTGTTGGAGGACTAGGCTCTGAGTTGGGTTCTCGTTGATTTGGTTTCTGATTCGGTGGAACTGAGCAAACCTAGTCATGAATACCGGTGGTCGGCATATTGCTGGGTCTCACAACCGGAATAAGTTTGCGCTCATTAATGCTGATGAGAACGCAAGAATCAAATTAGTTAAAGAATTAAGTGGTCAACTGTGTCTGATATGTGGGGATGAGATTGAGATTACAGTAGATGGAGAACTCTTTGTTGCCTGCAACGAATGTGCTTTCCCTGAGTGCAGGTTGTGGAGTACGAGAGAAGAGAAGGAAATCAAGACTGTCCAGAGTGTAAAACCAGATACAAACGCCTCAAAGGTAGTCCTAGGGTTGAAGGTGACGAGGAAGAAGTTGATATTGATGATTTGGAACATGAGTTTGATTACGGGCTTAATTGGTTTTGATATTTGATATGGTAGCGTTTAATGGGGCGTTGGTGTGGAGATTGACAATGATGTGAAGAGAGATGATTTGGCTAAGCTTATAATAGAGCTCATGGAAGAATAGAAAGATAAGGAACTGAAAACAATGTGATGGGAGTGGAAAAGATTGGCAGAAGAAGCCACTGGTCTCATCATCCTTGAATTTAGAGAAGCTCAGAAACGACTTTCTTGTATCAGGAAAAAGTTGGCTTGCAGAAAACTTAGATCTATAGTTTCTTTCTTTTTTTTTTTTCAGTTAGATTATCTTGTTCACTTTGTTTTCTAATGTAAATTTTAGTTTTTGTTTTCTATTTTTAGATTGTTTCTTTTGGATAACAAAACAAAAACTTATTTGGTTGTTAATATTAATGTAGTTGTATTTTTAATATTAATGATAGTTACATATTAGATAAAATTTAAAGAAAAATTATTTTTAATTAATTAAAGTTTTTAATCTCTTATATAATATTTATTAATAAATTATTTTATTTTTTAAATAAATAATTTAAAAACTAAATTTTATTTTAAATACATTTTAATTATTTAATCAAATTTTATTCGAAATTCATATATTTTGAAGATATTTTAAATTTAACAATATTTATTAATAAATATTTAATTAATTTTATTTACTTTAATTACAAAAATTATTAAATAAAATTAAATTATTCATAATTTTTATTAATGATTAATATATCAAATAATTAAATAATATATTTAGACTAAACCAGATTATGGAAAAATAGAAAATAAAAACCATTTTTGTGGTTTTTATAAATTTTGAAAGCTAGAAGAAACTAAAACAAAAAAACAGAAACCAAAATTTTAAACAAACAAGCGAAAACAAAAAACAAAAAATAAAAACATAAACAAATAGGTTGTTTATCGCTCCTATGTTGTTTTATGTTATTACATTATGTTTGTTACGTTGTGTATATTGCAGTATTATGTGAATCCAAATGACAGTTCAATTATCAAACTTTGAAGGGAAAAATGAGGATCTTTATTTATGTAATTTCAATTTGAATTGGCATCAAGACTAAAATTTTAACTCCATGTTTGATGTTAAAACTGTAATTTTAATAAAATTGTAATTTATGAAGTAACTAATCAAATTTCAATTTTGAAAATTTTAAAAATAACTTTTTTGTAAGTAGTAGAATAGTTGAATTGATTCGACAACACATTCACAATAGTATCTTTTTACAAGTTAGGGGTAAGGCTATCATAACAAAATCATCGATATTATATTAAATGATGAATATCTATGGTTGTACCAAAAAAAAGTCTCAAAACTTGTGGTGATTAGAACCTTTGTTTTTCAAATTTCACATTTTTATACATTTATATTGTACTATAATACACTCATTAAATATTTATCTCCTATAATATGTTTTGACAAGAGTTAAGTACTTCAGATGTAGCAGCAGTGGTAGATATACAGAGTACTCTTTAATATATATTAACCACAAATATATTGAATAATCCAGAAATATTGACCACATAAATGAACACGCAAAGCCAAAGTAACATAAACCACTCGAACATTATCGCAGAAGAAGTAAATGTTGGAGAGAATCAGAAAGCTGTAACGAAATTGAAAATGGCAACTGCTCTAAAATTGTTTACTCCTTATCTTGTCACTACGAAATCGACAACGTTCTCTTTTCTTTCAAATTATTACTACACCAACGTTAAACAAAAATCTCTAGTTATCATCTCTTCTTTACATCAAATTACTAGTTCCAACTCCTTTTGTATCGCATACCGGTATAATCCTAGAATTGATGATGATGATGATGATGAAAGGAATGCCAGCTTCAGTGAAGCAGTTGCTTTGTTCAATGAGAGAGAATACTACAAGTGTCATGACCTTCTTGAAACTATGTGGTTCAAAGCTGAAGAACCCTCAAGAACTCTTCTTCATGGGATTCTTCAATGCTCGGTGGGATTCTATCACCTCTTTAACCAGGTGAGTTGTGTTTCAGTAATCACATTCTTAGAAGGTGAAACGTGATATATCTAGTTTGGTGCAATACGTGACCTGTGTGTGTGCAGAACCATAAAGGGGCAATGATGGAGTTGGGAGAAGGTCTGTGCAAGCTTAGGAAGATGAAGTTTGAGAGTGGACCTTTTCTTCAATTTGAGCAGGAGATTTCTGATACCCTCAGTTTCATTTACAACACTCAACTGGAACTTGCAGCTTGTGAGTTGCTTGTCCTTGACCCTGATGAGTTTAAATTAACTGTACAAGTTAGTGCAGATGGAGAAGTGGGTCATCACGTATAGTTATGGTTTTTCTTATTTGATTTTGTGAGAAACAATTTCAGGTGCTGATGATATGTGCTTGGCAATGGACCAATCTGAGAGATCATACCAGCTTCTTGGAAGCTATGCAACTGGCCAACTTTTGTATAGCTTACAAAATGATATTAGGAACATTCCATATATCATATTCAACCCACAGAGATCCAGCAGTTCTATGGAAACATCAAGGGTGAAACTTCCAACCTTGACTGCAACAGAAGAGCATCTTAGGGCCTGCGAGTACTTGTAAATTTCTTCTCTATCCTTTTTTAGTAATGTGACTTAACATGATTCATGAGATGTTCATAATCATGAAATTTTAATAAAAAGGCTATGCCTATCAAATGAAATCTTCCCTTTATTAAAAAAAGAGGGTTTCAAAATAAAAAACGTTCGACAGATAAATGACAATATTTCAATCGGCATAAAGAGATATAGATGAAGCACTTCTGTTTCGTTGTCATGTAAAATGGCATTATAGGAACAATTAGCTCTCAGGATTTATTTTCTTAACTTCTCTTAATTATTTCCAGAGATCTACGACAACAAATTCGTACGTCTGTTCGTGTTCACCATTGCTGTTGTCGCCATTGGCTTTTCTTAGTGCCTTAACATAGTTACTGATCAAAACACATCACGAACGTCACTTGCAAACAAAGAAAGTATTTCCAGGTTCCTGTAATTCATCTTTTCAGGTTGATTATAAACAAGTTTCATATGAATATTGGTTTTAAGATGATGGGAGAAATTGGGTTTTGATCATATCAAAAATGCTGACTAGACTGCAATTCTTAGGAGTGGCATTATTTTCAAGCAACTTGGGAACTATTCATGGGATATCTTCAACTTATAAGCACTCTTGAACAAATTGCTGACAGGGTAAAATAACTCAGTTCAAGAATCTCTAAATTTCATAATTGAACCTTAAACTGAAGATACACAACAAGGGAGACAAAAACTTGATGCAAAGTCCTATTCAGCCAACAGATGAGTAATAGCAGACAGTAATAAATAACTTGTTAAACTTTAGTTTACACGTTGTTATAAGAGAGTCACTCGTGTCCTCGGTGAGTTGTGACACAAGGGAAAGAATTGTACATTTATAACCTAAAAAGTTTGCTACTTTTCTTCCCTCCGGTGTGCCTAGTCAAGAGGTTGAATTGAAGCAACAACAAAGAACTGCAGATCTACTTCATATTAACAAACAATACAAGCAAAGAACTAAGACCAACTAAACCTCACCAGCTCATTCTCCATGGATTCGAATTCTCTCAAGTTGTTTACTCTAGAGGCTTGAAGAATGTGCCTCCTTCACCTCCACTGGAAGACAAGCTATCTTGGTTCAAGTCTTTCTTCGAACACTTGTACTGTTCACTTCTGCTTTAACTAGTGAAAAGTTTGCTACAGCTACCGATGATCTTCGAATGTAGTTAATCTTGCTGCAGCTCTCAGATTGTAATAGACACTCTCTCACAGGGTTAAAGTGTTTAGTAAAATATGATGTATTTGCAAATAAATTGGTTGTCACTCGTGTTTTCAACTCCAAAATTAACTTCTGAATTTTCTTACTCAATGCAACACCTTTCAGCTGCTCAACTTCTAATCATTAATTTCAGAAAAATGAAACAAGATGAACATGAAGATTTTTTCATTCGTAGGGGAATAAAACAGGAACCTTTGTATTAATAATCTTGGTGTTTTTTTTCTCACACCTTTTGAAGACAGTGAAGAGCCTTATATATTGACTCTTACAACCTGATACATCATTTTCTAACGACTGGAAAATAAAAGCATAACCTGAAGAATAAAACCAAGACAACACATTCTCTTCTCTCATTTGCCAAGCACAAAAGGAAACATTTCTGTCCATAGCATAACAGAACCTGACATTGCGACAGCTAATAAAAATAAGGACTGCAGGAGACAAATTCCTGATGACAACAGAAAACAAGGTGTGTGTGGTGTACTAGCCATTCACACATTAATTAACTCTAATGACACTTAATTAACGTAATTCCTCTTCAGCTTCACTAACTCAAATTTCCTGAGCTTCTCTGCATCAATTGCATTTTGTTTCTGATCTTCCTCTGGCTTTCTGCTCTCCAAGTTCTGAATTTACTTTCTCATATTCTGGTTACTCTGAAATCTTCACAGCAACTTCCCTCACCTTGTCATCTTTCTTTCTGCCTTGTGCTTCATTCTTCTGATCCTGAACTTCACTCTTGTGATCCATGCAATCTTGAACTATGCCTAGAATCATCAACTCCAATTTCCATCTGCACCTGAAATCCTTCAGCTTCGCTTTCAGCCTTCTTTTCTTCCTCACTTTGACAGATATAGCCAATTCCTCCACCATCTTCAATACTGCAGGCTGCATAAAACAATTTAACTCAACATTTACTACATTTTGAACTTTCTTGGATAGCTGTCTACTGTGCTCTTCAACAATTTTCACGAAGGTCAATAGCTGCTCTTCGTATGTCGCACACGGCCGCTTATTTCGTAGCTCTGCAGTTAATTCCTGAATTTTTTTGTCGTTCTCATCCTACAATGTTAATCACAAAGACAAAACTAAATGGTATCTTGAAAATGTTCTCCTTATTGGTTTAAAGCCTAGAAACAGACCATCACATACCACAACCATATAAGTTGGATAAAAATGAAAACATTTAGAAAATCAGTCCAGCTCCTAACAAATGGAAGCGGTAACCAGTAAAGTGTTAAACATCTTTCTCAGCCGTAACCTTTTACAAGGAACATTCACAATTTTTGTTGTAAATAAGTCTTGTCTTGAGATCAAAATTTTGCTTCAAGAAAATCACAGAGCAATACAAGTACTTCTGAGCAAGGAAGTAAATTGACAATCAGCTTTTGCACTTGAAAACCAATTACGATATTGCTTCAAAGCATTATCATACCAATCTTGTGAAGTAATACAAAATTGAGTTCCCTTCAAAGTCAAATGAGTACAATGACAATTAAACTAATCCTGGAAAACTCTCAAATGAATCCTCTAAATGTATTAAAAACAATAGCAAGGATATCATCATAGTAGTTAGTAAAAAGAAGAGTAAGTAACTCACCAATGTCTGTCGTGCTTCCCGTGGTTCCACAACAAGAGGATGATTGTGGTCCTTTACAAATTTTGTTATCACCCATTTCCCAGATTTATCATATTTGACATTTATCATTGCCTTACACCCTTCTCTCGTACTCATCCTTGGCTTTCGAACATTTCCAAATTTAACCCTGATGCTAACACAATGACCCTCCTTGTTACAGCCAAGTTGACAAGCAAGAATCCTTCCATCTCTTTCAGATCGACGACATGACATCACACGCATGACAAATCCTACCTGCCTAGCATATTCATCATAGAAAATCTAGGCAGCATCTTCAGATTCAAATTCCATGCCTTCATGTGGTTCTATAATAGGTTCGCCTTCATGTACAAATGATACTTCTCCAGGAGAGCTCTCTACTGCTTGATCTCCCTCTAAATCCACTGCATCAACCCACACAAAGTGCATTCACTCCTAAAATCAAAATTTAACTCATCTAATCTTTAAAACTCATCTCAAAAGTTCACAAAGGTAGATTAAATAAGAAAAGTGAACGCATAATCCAAGCCTTTTTGTTGGAGCTTAGTTCAAAGTAAACAAATAATGCACCAGGAACATTTTGCTTTATACCATCGTTACACACACACCAATCCTCACTTCTGACAACCTTCAAACCCAATCCCCCATCCCAATCTAAACAAGAAGTTCTACACTGAGTTCTGATTCTTTAAACTTTAACAAGTGAAGCAAAATCAAGAAAGGAAAAAAAAGGAAAAGAAACAATCAGTCTGTTTTCCCTTTTCTTTTCTTTTTTTTGGGTAAATCAGTGTGATTAAATAAAACAACCAAAAATGTATGTACAAAGCAAGAGAATGCCAAAGAGGCAACTCTCTACCACCAACGATATGAGAATCCACCCTATGAGCAGAATATATTTGTCACTCAACTGACATCAAACTCTCCACAACTAATGTTCCAATTATCCCACAGCAAACTACCCAAACTTAGCAACCCACCATGATGACCTTGTAGAAAGGAACTTCTTGACCAGAACACATATTCTTGCGTACACTCATAGTAAAGCAAAAGTACTCAGTCTCAACTTCACCAAGAGTTCAGTACTCCCCTACATCGGAAATGCTTTTGAGTTACTCCACCGTGTGCTGAATAGGTAAGGTCTGTTAGGTTGAAGGAGGGTAGAGTTCTTTCGCCCCACTGCTTGCCTCCATCTTGTCTCTAACATCTTGATCCAAGGTTGGGATCACCTTCGCACTCCAGCTGAGATCACTTCCAGGCTTCCTTGGTGAAAGCCAACAAATTCCTATACTTCTTGAAAAAACCTGTCTTCTCGTTTGAAAACTAGAGAATGTTGTAACATCATTGGTTCTTCTAGACTGTCAAACCTGCAGAAAAAGGATTAGTGAATAATAACAACACTCCAGCAGTTACCTCCTCACATTATTTGAGCTGAGGTGTTCCATAACTTGGAAGATCACGCTGGAGTGTTTTTCTTTTCCTTCCTACTGGTTTCTTTCTGACAGCACAAATAGACCATACACAAGCATGCAACACTAAAGGAAGTTCCATCTCCCTTCACCTCGCAACCAATTCATCGAAAGTGTTATTACACAGTAAAAGAGGAAGAGAAAAACAAGAAGTATATAAATTCATTAAGCCCATAAGCACTACAAAATCGCATGCTCATATTTACGCAGAAAATAAACAGGAAAAAAAAAACCTACAGAGATCAAACCTTCAAATACCATGAGAAATGAACATAAAACTTAAAATGGCGCGTACTTGATTTCAAGTCCAAAATTTTCTTATCAACATGGCATCGTAGACCCAGCAACCAGAAAATGGGCGGTAATAAAATTTTAAGCAGAAATCAAAATAAAGGACTTACTTGATACTACCCACGCAACAAGAAAGCTGAAAGCTTTGAAAGGGAATGAAAATTTTGGCTGTTAAGAGAGAAGTTCAGTTTTTTTTCTTGCGGATAAGGGTTAAAGATGCTATTTGTAAAAAATGGGTTGGGCCTTAATCGTACTCTCTACGATAATCAAGGATGAATAAAAAATAATAAAATATTCCATTTTGTAGATTTAAATCAAATTATTATAATTAAATTAAAATTTAACAATTAATGTATACCGTAGAAGTTGCAATTTCCAGACTTCGAATTTTCAAGCAAAAAAATGTTGATCAGATGATTAACTTTTGAATCCAACTTTAATTATAACTCTAACTTTAATCTCCCGTGAACCTTAACTTTTAACTAAAAAAAAGGTAAAGCAGTTATAAAATAAAAGAATGAAAAAAGTATCCTAAGGTTCGTTAACAACATATTAACAACATTTGTTTTAGTAAATGGCAAAATTATGACACAACACAGGTACTAATTTAAGCAATAAAATTATATAACAGAGGGAACAAATGCACAAAAATGATTTTACCATAGAAGATGCATAATTTTGATAGTTTTTGAATTATGATTTTGGAAGATTTCATTTTTACAACCTCCTATTATCAACCCAACTCAGCCAACTATCCAAACTTCGAGTAACCCACTAACAAAAAATCAAAACACTGAAAGTATTTGAATTTTATAGAGAAAATTAGGATTGATCTTTGAAATTTTCTTTTATAGACAATAAAAGTTTTTATATGGTTCTAGGTTAGGTATGTTTAGGTTCCAACCATGATTTTGAATTTTGTACTGGATGGTACATATTGTACCAGTCGGAGAATGAATCAAAATAAAGGTCTTATGTGTTGGGTGTAAATATCGGTCAGTACCAGTCTGTTTCGTTTGATAACAGTTATACAAGATGGTGTCGAAAATTTTTAAAAATATATTAGCAAAATTTTCAAAAAAATTTTAAAATTTTTCCCTCCCTCCCACCACCCCCTTCCTTTTTCTCAAAAATTTTTAGCTAGTTCTTAAGTTCAATCTTTATTGAGATTTTTTTATTTTTTAATTTTAAAATAAAATAAATATTTTATTACTAATAATAATTATATATTAAATAAAATTTAAAAATAATTATTTTATTTAAATTTATTTTAATCTTTTATATTATTTTTATAAATAAAGTACTAATAAAAATATTTTATTTTTAAAATAAATAATTTATTATTTATTATTTATAAACTAATATTTATTTTATATATTTTTAATTATTAAATCAAATTGTATTTGAAATTTATATATTTTAAAAGAATTAAATTAAATTAAATTAATTAATAATTATTAAATTAATTTTATAAATTAAATTAAGATATTTACAATTTTAGTAATAATTAATTTTAATTAATTCAATATAATATATTTAATTGATAGTAAATTAAATAATATATATTTTGTTTCATATTTTAATTCTACTTGGTTATTTCCTTATCACAAACTTTTATTTTAAACTGTAATAATTTGATAGTTAAGGATATTTATTGTTCTTTTTATTAGATGCTTTGACGTAATTATTATTTATTATATAATGAAAATTAATATTATAATATTTTAAATAATTTGTATTGTTCTTAATTTTATATTTGTATGATGATGATTGTCTTTTTTTAATATAAATTGTGATTATTATTTATATGTGAAATATCTAAAAATTGTTGTTAGTTCATATTAATTGTAATTATTATTTATTATCATTATTTTTAAAGACAAGGTTAAAAGTATATAGTACAACTGCATAATATGATAACGAACTATTTTGCAAATTTTTAAAAAATTCAGAGACTATTACATAAATTTAAAAAATTACCTGAAACGGTACCTGATATTAATCGGTACCAATACAGTACTATACCAAAACCAATTCAGTACCAAGTCCGGTACGATATTCGCAATATTAATTTCGACAATGGGAACTTTGGAATTTGGATCCGGGTCGAGTATGATTGTTTTTGACATTTTGTTTTTAAAAAAATTATTTGTTTGGATTTTTTGTTTCTGTTTTTTGTTTTAATTTCTTCCTGTTTTCAAAATTTATAAAAATTATATAAAGTGGTTTTTGCTTTTTGTTTTTGTTTTTTTTCATAATCGGGTTTAGGATCAACTAAATATGTATTATTTGATTATTTGATATATTAATTATTAATAAGAATTATGAATAATTTAATTTAATATTATATATTTAATTATTTAAATTAATTATTAATAAAAATTATGAATAATTTAATTAATTTTTATTATTAAATTAATTAATTAATTATTAATAAATAAAATTTAAAATAAGTTCGAAATATATAAATTTCAAATTTTATTTGATTAAATAATTAAATTAAATTTTAAATTATTTATTTAAAAATAAAATAATTTTATTAATAATGTATTAATAAATATTATATAAAAGATTAAAATAAATTTAATTATTTAAAAATAATTTATTTTTAAGTTTTATATCATATGTTATTATGATTGATAATGAAAACATAACTACTTTAATATTAAAAGTCAAACATGTTATTGTTTTTATTTAAAAAATAAAAAATAAAAATAAAAACTACAACAGAAAAATAGAAGTGAAACCAAACAGTCCTTAAGATAACAGCCCTTAAGATTATGGAAAATTTTGAGTGATAAAATTCATGTAAAATTATTAGACATCATATATTCTCCGTTATAATTTTAATTTTGAAAATTAAAAAAAATATTTACACTAGTGTTATCTCTCTGTCTCTCCGGAAGTGGTGACAAATTCTCTATTTACTGCCCATAAATCATAACCTTGTTTGCTTCCAGGTCCTAAACGACGTCCCACAATCCAGTAAACTAACCACTCCACAGAAAAGATTTACGGAGAAGACAATTTATTGGAAAATAATGCCCAATTATTTTCCAATAAATTCAGTATTTCTTAACCAAAAATCTTTGTTCAAACCTCAATAAATTCAACTTCTTTTCAGTTAGATTCGTAACTCAGCAGAAAATGTTATAATAACGAAACAAAGAAGAAAGATAGAAAGTAAAAATGAAGAAGAAGAAATTCTGAATAAAAGTGCCACTAATCCTACGTCTTCTCTATTTGTTCTTATGATGGAAAAGATGCGACGAGATCGTTTGGATGTTTTCCCTTTATTAGTGCCACGTCTTACGTCAAATAAGTAACAGAGAGGGTCTTGGCTTATAAGCATGGACATTGTATATCTCACTAGGTACATTTTTTGAAGAAAGGATAATGGACACATAATAAGTGATATCAGAATCAACCTATTCCTAATTTTGATGTCCTGCCAAGTGGCCCTCAAAATATGATAGACAGGGGGCCCACTTGTAATGTGGGAGAGAGTATCACGTCTTACATTGAATAGGCAACAGAGAAAGTCCTCACTTATAAATATAGACATTGCACATCCCACTAGCTACATTTTTTGAGAAAAGGGTAATGAACACGTAACAATTAGATCCCACGTCAACACTCCAAAGTTTCATTCACTTCCATCGTATAGCAAAATTTTCTAAATTATATTAGAATAAATTATTATGTGACATACTTTTAAATATATGTTATAATTTATTTGCTTATTCGGATATGACTTATTTAAATATTTGATAGAAAATCAATATAAGTCTTTTCGTCTCCTTCAACTGTTCGTCGCAACTTGTTGCTGCCAGTCGCCATTGCTACTGCACGCCCATTCGTTAAACAACGGACTCTCCGCTCGTTGCTGTCCAGAAACTACCCAAAAGTACACCGCGAATTATCACTGCCCTTCTTTAGTTATAGCCTATACAAGAGAAATTGATATTAATATTTCATGTCCGAGATCTTCAAGAATTGCAGATGTTAAATTTTTATATTAATTTGTGAATACTTTGATTTTTCTTTTTCTTCATTTGAATCTTTTTTTTTTATCGGTAAAACAAGCCTCGGAGATCCGCAGCTTAAGATTTCTAGTGGTTAGTGAAAATTTGAACGATTGATTCAATTCTTTGATGGGTGGGAGTTCTTCGTGAAAATGGACTTTTGCTATGATTGTATGCACAATAGCTAAAGAATTTGGAACCTTGGAGTACTATGTGAATTTTAAACTATAATTCTATGAAATCTTTTACCTAATATAATACAAAGTAAGCAACTGATAAGGACTTTAGGAGAACCAACCTCAAAAGCTAGCTTATGAGGGTGGAGAGCCCAAAGTCTTTATAAATCCTACATCAATTTTATATTTAATCGATATGGGATCCAAGTCACATACCTTCCAATTGAATCAAATCGTAACATTCGTCCCCCCATAAGGACCAACGTCCTCGTTGGTCACGGTCATGTTGGTCACGGCTGATACTTTCAGGTCACCACTCCATGGGCCACCACTCCGAGATCCTTGTTGGTCACGGCCATGTTGGTCACGGCTGGCACTTCCAGGCCACCACTCCAAGACCGGCTCTGATACCAATTGATAAGGACTTTAGGAGAACCAACCTCAAAAGCTAGCTTATGAGGGTGGAGAGCCCAAAGTCTTTATAAATCTGATACACTCATATTTTCATATATGTTTAGGACTTAATTTATAGTCATTTACATTCATTTTATGTTCATCTATGGCT
>JAOSBN010000003.1:2623532-2640089 GCA_027563595.1 Erythroxylum suave
GAAGCTTGACAGTCGCCACCTTTTAGGAGAACTAGGCTATACTAAGTCCAGATTAGCTTATTTTCGCCGTCTTGAAGGCGGTTACCACCCCACTCAGAGAGCACCTTCAGCACCAAGTAAACAGGGTCCTGAACACAAACCAGACCATGGAAAGAATCCCCCCAATTAACTTGATGATTCTCAGTCACCCATGTTCAAGTGTGCTTATTAGCTTACTATACCCCATTAATAGTGCATTGCTGTTATGTGTTTAATAATAAAATGGGGGACTTCATCTATCTATTTTCTTCTTGTTCTTACTCTTTTCCTTACAACTTCAGTCTTTTGAATTTGCAGTTTGTCTATCATGCCAATGAATCTTCGGAAATATTATGTAACAAACTAAAGAAGCATGCTGAAATAGCAATTACTCTCCAACTACATAATCGGATTCATAAGGTTTTCTTTATGTTCGTAAGGGTTATGCCATTGAGCAGAAATGAATATAAGCGCTGAAAATAAGATCAAAGTATCACAAATGAAAACAATCAACAATTTTTAAGAAAACTACAAATTGAATAGTTTGATAAAAAAAGTTTAGGAAGCAATATCATATTATACATATATAGATATAGATATATAGGATTATATAACATCTTATCAGCCTTTTAACAAAATCGTGAATATTTTAATTAATTATTATGGAATAATATTCAATCATTTCTATTAAATTTTTATGCTTTTATTTCTAGTAAGAAAATAGCAAAAGAATTTATAAAAAAATTGAAAGTGCCTCCGTAAACTAATTAAAAAGCAAAATAAGCTCTTAGTTTATATAAAAATGAAAATTTATAATTTATCATCTTAATGTTTTAAGTTGAAATAAAATTTGAGAAAGAGATCTTTTGATAAAAATAATCAAAAATATGAACTTTCATTTTCATTTAAGTAATTTTAAAATTTTTATTTTTTAAAAAAAATCATGTCTTAAGCTTCTTAACAAAAAATGACAGAAAATTTGACGTCGCAAAATGATGAAATATAAAAGGTTAGTTCTCTGAATTCATCTTTAAGAGAATTAATAATGCATTCGGTTCTCCCTCATCCAGCAAAATAAAATTCAGTTAAATATAATATATAATGAGTTAATGAATGTCGTGTTACTTTAGATAAATTTATCACAAATTTGAGACAAATTTAGTCACCGAAATATGATTAATTTTACCAAACCAAATTGAGAAACGAATTGGTCATACAGTCATATTGCAGTAAACTTCAACCATGTTTGATTCAATTTTGTTTGATGTAGCTTAAATCTTCTATGAACACACTGCAGAAGAAATTGAAAACATGAACTTGTGTAGTTCATATGAAACCTGTTCAGTTCTTGCATCTCCAAAGAAAATTATTGAAATCTCTGAAACAATAACCCTGCATAGCAAGTAAGGTCCAACAAAAGTACAGGTACTAGCAAGAACAATTACACCAAAGCAATATTTGGAGATCATCAACGTCACATAGGAAAATGAAAGTTCTTGATGGTTTTGTAGGACCACAAACTGTACAATCTAATCCCCTAAGGTTCAGATTCTCTGCCATGTGTTACAACAAAAGAGCAATTCCAGTCATCATCGCCAATGAATAATTTTTCCATCACGACGATACACATTTATGCATGGCTATAAAGCCATGGAGAAGAGCATTTCAGCAAGTATTCTCAAAAGGAAAACAACTTAAGACATAGTGCTCGGCTGTTAAACTCCAATATATATATATGAGGATGCACGCGTCTTCCAAATTCTCAACCACCAAGCGTAAAGGGTGTATAAAGATCTACCACCCGTCACTACTTTCTGGTTCTTTCTTCTGTCAACTCCTTACAGATTCTGAATTTATATGACCACCACTCCCTGAATGTGGACTCGTTAAATTAACATCGTTAAATTAACAGGATTGCACTGCTGCCCAAAATGTCTTAAGAGCTCCATCTGGCGATGTTGGGTTTTTTGGCTCCTTTGTTGTCTCATATTGGTTAGGGAACAAAATTGAGGCAAGACTCTTGCCTATATAAGGAGGGTGCTACCTCCTTGGTTAATACACCAATCCAAAGTCAAAGATTTGTATGACAAATTTGACTCTAGTTAAATTCCTTTTTTAAGATGAGAGTTGGAGGATTTGTTTTGGATATTTCTTTGTAGGTGTATTGATGTATTGGGGTATTAGATGAGAGAAAAAATTGTGTGATTGTAAGGATTTCACATAGTGAATTTTCTTCTCAGTGCCCGTGGTTTTTCTCCGGTTTGGGACTTTCCACGTAAATTTTCTTGTGTTGTTATTATTTATCTATTTTCTGCTATTTTTGTCTATAAAAAATCCTTGGGTGTGGGTTTAGGAGGCTTAAATTTCTAACGGGCGATCATTAGTATGTGGGAGGCATGCACGTAAAAGCTCTATAGGCATTTCAGATTTTGTTGCTCCACGTATCTCTGAATCATTATCTTCAGTACTAAATGTTAAGCGATTATTTCACCACAATAGCTTAAGTTGTTGTGTGAAGTCAACTTAATTGGTTTTATATATTCTCTAACACTAAATGGGGTCTTTGCAAAGACTGACTTTAGTATTGTGTCGTATTTATGCAGGCAATATTTGGTAAGAAGTTCGAAGAAATCATCAAAGGAAGCCTGCCAAAGAGCAAAATTGGAATTGCAGTTAGCAGCTGCCCGGGGATTGTTTAATAGTGTAGTCGCCTTTTCCAGAAGTGACTTCAAGATAATCGAGGCCCCATCTCTAATAGGACTACCAAGAGGTCGGAAAGGAGGCTGTTCTGTAGAACAAACAACTGCAACAAGACAGGCGCTTAATGCATGGAGATCCATAACACTGACACAAGTAGAAACTGTCTTCACCAGATTCACTGTTGTCTCAGCTGCTTTTGGATCAGGAGAAATGCCACCAAACAAAAACCTCAAGTGTCGGAATATGGCCATGCAAACAATTCGAGTGAGCTCGCTACCAGGAAGTAACAACTTAAGGAACTTAGAGATCAATTTTTGTCCTTTAGGAAAAGAAAGTAGCATCGAGAAAACAAGGTCTCCCTTCGATGCCAGACCAACAGTTTTACCATTTGGGCCTAGGGGATCAACAAGTTGAAGCGATGCAACAACAACTTCCAGGAGAACTTGCCGTTTACACCTGAGATAGCTGCCACCATCTTGGTGTTGATTATATAGCAAGAACCGATCAATATCCTCTACGTCTAGAAGAACAGCCAGGCAATCTTCAATAGTGTTCCTAGCTAACAAGCTCTCCAGAGATTTCCGAAGATGTCAAAACCTCGGTCTCTCAATCGGTGTGGTTTCAGTGTTTGGAAGACGGGTCTCCCTCTTCCTCATTGGGCTTCACAATAAGAAGTGGACTCACAAGTTCTTTCGGGCTCACAAGACAAGCATGTTTTTCCTCTTAAGTCCACACTTCTTGGTCCACTTCTATCATTCTACACGGTTCCTCTTCCTTCATGCATTTTTGTTTTTCTTTATTTCATTATCCAGAGCAACAGAAAGTTGTTATTATACTACACAACTGTAGGTTTGTTACAATTAGATTCTACGACATTTTACAAGCCTATATATAGGCAATGAATAATTCAATAAAGATTGAAGCCATTTTAATTTTTACAATCTTTTCTGTCATGGTATCAGAGCAAATATAGCAGCTCTCTCTTTCAGCTTCCTTCTTCTTCATTCTTTGGTTTTCTGCTGTCCAGTTATCTTTTGCTTTTTTTTTCTGTCATACTGTCATCCTTTGCTTTCTTCCTTCCTTTATCATGTCAGGCCCCTCATACACCCATGTCAATGCAAATCAAGGGCAAAACAATTTCAGACTAGAAGATCATCCAGCTAGTCCCTATTATCTACACCCTAATGAAAACCCCCATCTGTCATTCTTGTTTCTTCACCTCTCACCTTCTATCCAAAAACAAATTAAAGTTTATTGATGGCAGTATACTCATGCCAGATAAAGAAGATCCCTCATTTGTGTAATAGGAAAGATGTAACACAATGGTTTTATCTTGGTTATTACGGTCAGTGTCTGAAACCATAGCACAGAGCGTGATATGGTTTGACTCAGCTCTGGATGTTTAGAAGGACCTAGAAGGTAGATTCTCTCAAGCTGACTCTTTCCAGATATCAGATCTACAAGAGGAGATATACCTTATCTGTTTCATACTACTACAGTCACTTAAAAATGTTGCGGGACGAGTTCTTCAATCTCAGACCTCTACCCAAATGCAGTTGTCAATCACAGTGCTCATGTAGTCTCTTAGCCACCATAAAATCCTATCAAGATGGTGATTGTGTCATTAGATTCTTAAGAGGTTTGAATGAGTCTTTTTCCACTGTTAAATCGCATATCATGCTTATGGATCCTTTGCCTAACATCAAAAAAGTTTTTGCTATAGTTGGTCAACATGAAAGACAGTTAAACCTTCCTCTACAGCACTCCCTGTCCACACCCTCTGTTGAACCCTAAGGAATCTACACTAAGTCTGAGGATCCAATAAGTCCAACATTGATTCCTTCAGACGTGTCAATTGGGCAAATGCGGCCATAGTGACTAGGATAGATATCTCATATCTAGGGTGGTTGCAGGGCGGACAATTCCAAAATGGACTCACTCGAACCCGAAACTAGTCTGATGGAGTAGAAAATGGATTTAAAATAGGTAAAAAAAAATCCCTCCCCAAGTCGTGCTTGCATGTTTCGTTGCATACGGCTTTCCCTATGTATACATTTTACTGATCACTTCTGATCCTTTTAAAGGGGAATTGGGGAGTGCTTCTTTGATCACAGCAACAACAACATCACTGATATGACCATATCGTCGATTACTCGCTTCTATGATTCGAATACACATCAATTATCGGGCTCCACTGTTATCTGCTACATTCAAATAGGTCTGAGATTGGATCATATCTGAGAAGAGTTGCTCTTTGAAGAGCACAGTAAACGCTCTTTCCATTCCAACAAGAAACCCATATGTTCTTTTTGTGGCAACAGTAGTCACATTGAAGCTAAATGCTATCGTAATCATGGCTACCTACCCAATTTTTCTTAAAATCCCAGAAACATTTATTCAACTCAAGACAACAATCAGCCCAAATTTAAAGCTATTAACCACATTGAAACTAACCTTGATAGTGCTACAGTTGATTTCCCTAATCATTCTGCCCAAATATCCTCTCCAGCTCCTTCAAGCTTTCACCTTAATGCAAATCAATACTCTTAGCTCCTCAAACTTCTAAACAAAGAAGCAGATATTCAAAACACACCAGTCACCACTTTACATATCAACACAGTCTCTAGTACAAACCAAGGTATTTCTAATCCAGTCTTACCTTCTATTTTATGGTCCTCCACATGGCTTCTTGCTTTCGGAGCCACAGACCACATTATCTGCTCCCTTGATCATTTTTCCACCTACAGGACAGTGGACAATTTAAAAGTCAGATTACCAAATGATACATTTGTTCCTGTCACACGTATTGGGACTGTCAACATATCTTCTCTCACTCTCACCAATGTTCTCTTTATGCCTATTTTCTCTTTTAATCTCATTTATATCAGTCAACTCACTAAAAATTCTCATTGTCGACTAACCATTTTTTCCCCCTTCCCAAGGCTCCACCCCACGTCTATGCACTACTTTAAAACATCAAGACAATCTATGGCATAAGAGACTTAGACATTTATCTAGGCAAAGACTCCAAACTCTTTTTAATTATGATCCTTCTGTTCCTTCTCATTTTATTGAACAATGTGATGTTTGTCATTTTGCTAAACAAAAAAGATTATCATTCTCTCCTAGTTTATCAATTGCAACTTCTTGTTTTGATCTTATTCATGTTGATATATGGGGCCCTCATCCTACACCATCTACTCTCGGTTACCAATATTTCCTTACAATAGTGGACGACCATAGCCGAATGACTTGGGTTTACATGATGAAACAAAAATGTGAAACCAGGGATTTACTTAAAGGGTTCTGTGCTTATGTAAACAAACAATTTAGTCAGCCAATTAAAAGAATCCGTAGTGATAATGGCCTAGAATTTTCTATGACAGACTACAACAGAGAAATGTGCATTTTGCATGAAACTACTTGTGTTGAAACCCCACAGCAAAATGGCAGAGCTGAAAGGAAGCATTAACACATTCTTAATGTAGCCCTCACCTTAAAATTTCAAGCTAATCTTCCCCCTAAATTATGGTATGATTGTGTTCTCCATTTTGTATATCTAACCAACAGAGTTCCCTCACCTCTCCTTTCTAATAAATCCCCCTATTCTATTCTTTTTGGTACTAACCCTAACCTTGCCCCCTTAAAGGTATTTGGTTGCCTCTGTTTTGCTTCCACTATCAAAGCAAATAGAGGTAAGTTCGATACCAGGGCAAGAAAATGTGTTTTTCTTGGTTTTGTGTTATTGCGTTGAATGAAAAATTACATCGTTTCATCCGTTAAGCCTTCCCTTATAAAGGGAACAAATAACTGTTGTCGCTGTTATCTATTTGTTAAAATGCGAACAACTCCCACGCGACCACATAAGCCACAAGTTACATCTTTCCTCTAAAATTTCACGTGTCATATTGAATATGGGGCATGTGACCATTAAAGAACCAATAGTGTTATATTAAGCTGCCATCTAATTAACATAACACTTTCACATATTCATGATACCCTAAATCATCCAAAACATCATCGAACGTACACACTGTCCCTTTATGCTTATAGATTTATTATATGATTATACACCAAGTATAATCGCTCAAGCTGATATGGTGATGAAGGAAAAAATCCTTCCTTAGACACTCATAATAATCCATTTTAGTTTAACTCCTTTCCTAATGTGCTCCACTGGACTGTATACATCTTAGCCCTTCAAAAAACACACTAAAGTAGCAACACCATGCCTTGACTTCATATCATAGTTCAAAGTTGAAGGGTTTCATTCGATTAGACATTAAAGTCTATGGGATCACATAGTGACAGAGAAAGGGATTTAACTGTCACTGCACAAGAAGGTCGTTATATGGCACACACAGTATGAAATGTGTGTCATAGCATAGCTCCCACTAAGCTGGAAATGTCACTCTTCTATGCCATCCAAATCATAAATCTATCTTTACTATAAAAACAAATCTGAGCCACTAGATTAACATATATAATGCTAATCTTGAAAATCAAGATTTGGCTTTAAGGCTTCAATGTAAAAGTTGAATCTTGCACATTCGACTCATTAGAGTTTCATCTTAGACTTACAAGCTGACTATTCAAATAAAAAAATTTATCATGCATACTACACAAGTATGAAGATAACATAATATTACATACACTCAATATTAATATTGTGAAGTCTCATCCTACATGCTACTCAAGCGTTAGGGTGATTACCTGTGTGACAAGGTCAATCAGAAGCCTGATGGCATTACAATGTGCCTTATCTTGTAATTGCATACTAATGAACATTGGAGAAAAACTTTTATTAAACAAATGCTCATTACAATTAAAACACGTCCAATATACAACAAGATACAATTCAATGAAAAACTAAGCCCTACACAAACCTAAACTCATCACATGAGCCTTGAACGAATCTCGAGGAATAGGTTTAGTTAAGGGATCAGCTACCATGTTGTTAGTAGGTATATACTTTATGGCAACCTCTTTATTTCTTATGGAGTCTCTTACAAAATGATAACGCCTTTTGATGTGCTTGGATTTTCTATGAAACTTCAGATCTTTAGCAAACTGTATGGCAGCAGTGTTGTCACATAACATTTCAACAGGATCATTAACTTTAAGAGTAAGATTAAGGTCTTGAAGAAAACTTCTCAATCGTATTATCTCCTGAGCGGCAAGATAACAAGCAACGTATTCTGCTTCCATTGTTGATAATGCTATGTAGTCTTACTTCTTGCTGCACCAAGATATGGCTCCACCTCCTAAGGTGAAGACATATCCTGAGGTTGACCTAGACTCATCTGGGTCACCACCCTAATCGGCATTCGAATCTCCCTTTAACCTTAAATCCCCACCTTGATAGCAAAGGACAAGGTCTGAAGTACCATGAAGGCAGTGAAAAATCCTTTTGACTGCTTGCCAATGAGCAAGTCCTGGGTTGCTTTGGTAACAACTTACCAAACTCACTGCAAAGCAAATGTCAGGCTGTTTACACAACATAGCATACATTAAGCTTCCTACAGCACTAACTTAGGGAAATTTACTCATTTTTTCTTTTTCCTTATCCCTTTTAGGGCATGATCAAGACTCAAGGTTAGACCATTTTCAACTGGAGTATCAACAGGTTTGGAATAATGCATTCGAAAATGTTCCAAGATTTTATTAATATACGCTTCCTGACTTAAACCAAGAAGCGTCTTGGGATAATTTCGAGTTATTTCCACACCTAGGACATACCTTGCTTCACCCATATCCTTCATATCAAAGATAGAGGATAACCACTCTTTAGTGGTTTTGAGCATCTCCATATTATTGCTGGCTAGTAATATGTCATCAACATATAAAGTGAGAAATATAATTCCACTTGTTGTTCTCTTGACATACACACAATGGTCTTCTGAAACCATGACTAAGCCAAAAGAAGTAATAGCTTCATGGAATCTGAACTACCAAAATATAGAAGACTATTTAAGACCATATATGGATCTTTTAAGATGACACACTTTGTCTTCTTGACCTTTTAATACAAAACCAATAGGTTGATTCATAAAAATCTCTTCCTCAAGGTTACCATTGAGGAAAGCGGTCTTTACATCCATTTGAAACAACTCGAGGTCCAAATGGACAATCAGAGCTAGAAGGAAGCGAATAGAGGCAAATCTCACCACAGGAGAAAATGTCTCTTCGTAGTTTATACCCTCTATTTGGGTATAGCCTTTTACTACTAAACGGGCCTTGAACTTGTTGATCGTTCCATCTGCTTGACATTTTATCTTGAAAACCCACTTGTTTCCAATTAACTTTTGTTGGGGCGGAAGATCAACTAGTTCCCAAACCTAATTTCTTGTCATTGATTCCATTTCATCCCTCATGGCATCCATCCACTCTGTGTGGTTATGTGAATCAGCAGCCTCTTGAAAAAGAGGTTAGTTCTTCTATTTCCAAAGGAGTACAAAAGAATATTTCCTCTTCGATTTGAAAAGATCATCGAGGAATTCTTCCACGCTCACTTCTTTGAAGTCTAGGACTGACATTTGTCTGTCCTGATTCAGAATCTCTCTCCCTATCTCTTAGATATGCGGGGTCCTGATCATGTTGAGAACCACTCCCACTTTCACCTTGAGATGTGGGATTGTGAACATGTAGACTATCCACAGGTTCTGGGTTTAGAGATTGAAGACCAACCTCATTCTCATTTTAGTTCTCTTGGGCAGAAAAAATCTTGATGACTTGGACTTGGCAAGTAACTAAATTCTCCCCCTCACCGAGATTATCTTGTATTAACTCATACAAGTCTAAGTCCTTTTTGACTTCACCTATGCTTGGGAACTCATTCTCAAGAAACTCCACATTGCAAGAATCAACTTCCGTCATGCCACCATTCGGGTGCTCACCAAACATAACATACCCTTTAGAATGTTCTGAGAATCATATAAACACCATTTTGGTGGCTCTTGGACTAAGTTTTTCGTGTTTATAAGTCAGGTTGTGTACATAACCAGCCGAACCCTATGGGCGCAAATGATCCAACGGGGACTTTCTTCCATTCCATAACTCAAATGGAATGGCGGGGTATACTTTTACTTGGCACACGGTTAGAATATAAGTTGCCGTGAGCAACGAATCTCCCTAAAAACTAATTGGGAGACTAGCGTATGCCATCATTGACCTGAACATGTCAAGAAATGTTCGATTCCTACGCTCCTTAACACCATTTTGTTGTGGAGTTCGAGGAATCGTTAGTTGTCTTATTATATCAGAGTGAACATATCAGATAGATATTCTCAACCATCACCGGTCCGCTCTTCAGTCACAAAACGTTTGAACACATCAAGCGCTTCATAACGATAAGCTAAAAGGTACATATACCCATAGCGAGAATAGTCATCTATTAAAGTGAGAAAATAGATAGCCCCATGACGTGCCTTAACATTTATGGGTCCACAAATATCAAAGTGAATAAGCTCTAGAGGTCTAGACACCCTTGAAGCCTTACCAAAAGGTTTTGTAGTTGCCTTACTAGCTAAACATGACTCACATCTAGGCAACTTAACCCTAGTGAGTCGGTTTAAAAGACCTTTAGCTAGCCTACTCAATCTATCTTGGCCAATGTGACTAAGTCTAGCAGGCCATTTAGCATATTCAGAATTAGGATCAAAATATGAAATATACACATAAGACGAATTATCATCACATGCATCCAAATCAAGAATTAGAAAATCATTTTTCAATGTAGCATGGCCAAAAATGTTGCCATTATACCTAATATCCAATCCATAATGACTAAAACTAAAAACAAATCCTGATTTTATTAATGTTACAAGAGGCACAAGGCAACATCGCACCCCGGGTGCATAGAGAGCATCATAGAGAAGCAAAGTATTTCCTCCACATAACTTGAGCTTATATGTTCCTATTCCTAGGACATCTTCTTCACTGCCGTTTCGTAACACAACAGTTTGTGAACCCACCAAATACCGATGAAAGTCCATATAGCCAGCTCGATCCCAAACTATGTGCTTGCTTGCTCCCGTATCTACAATCCAATTAGGAAGAGAATTAGCAACTAATGCATGAGAGCAAACATATAACTCAGGAGTAATGGATAAGAAAGGTACCTTCTTAGGTTCTAGACAATCTCGAGAAAAATGACCTTTCTTTCCACAATTATAGCCCTTCACACGTGCCATGTTTTTCTCTCCTTTGCCCTTAGCCTTTTGTTTCTTGGCAGTATGACCCTTTGGTCCATTCCTGTGAGGAGGTCGAGAACCTTTTCTTTTACCTCGATTGGCATTGTTGCCTTTGGGTCCTTTCCCTTTAGCAACAAGAGCCACATTGGAGGAGTCAGATGCTTTTAAGTGTTCCTCCTCCATTTCGAGGTGCCTAGTGATCTCTGAAAGGGTTTTGACATTCTCACTATGTGTCAAAACAAGTTTCACATTCTTCCAGTGCTCAGTATGCTCTGGAAGAGCTTGAATCACATTCAGGACTTGTTCCTCTTCAGAGATAGCCCAGCCAGCTATCTTAAGATCATAAACCATAGCACTCATGGTTCGTAATGTTCAGCCATAGTACGAGTCGTATTAATCTCGTAGTTCATCCACTTGAGGTGCAAAGCACGAAGCCTTGTAGCAGATGTTTGACCAAATGTGATCTTAAGCTTATCCCATATATCCTTAGCAGTGGGACAATCCTCATATTCTCCAATTAGATCGTCATGCATGAAATACAACATAGTGTAACATGCCTTATGATCCTTTTTGGACCAATCTCCATAAGCCTTTAAGGATGCTTGATATTGCTCACTAGTAGTATCAATATCATTTCGGTCTTTGTCTAATAACGAAGGCGCAGTCATTATTGTGGTCAAATGTTCAAGCAATTCTTGTTCATTTAGAAGATACTGAATCTTCCTTTGCCACATATCATAATTGGACCCATCCAATCTTTCAGTGGTGGACAAATCACCGATCATGGTTTTAGTTGCCATATCTACAAGTATATATAAAAATGACGTGAGGCACATTTACAATAATTAAATTATCAAAAATCCATAATTCACATCATATGATCAAAATTTTGGCTAAGCTCATAATCATCTCATGTAAAAAAAATAGATTAGGAATTTCTATATGGTACTGTTGTCGCCTGCAACCAAATTAAAAAGAAACCAACTTCTTTTAATACAAATTAATATAGTAGTGGTAAGTGGATGTCGTTCCCACGAAAAATTTTTAATGATAAAGGTTAGCGAGTTTAAAACTAAAACAAAGTAACGAAAAGGGGGGGGGGTTTGTTTTCAATTCACGAATTTAAGAAATAAATAACAAAAATCTGAATTTAACAAAAGTGATTAGATCTAAAAATTTAATGGAAAAACCTTGGTTTTGGGTCACTGATGTCATCACGCTAAAATGGATCCTCGATATAAAATTGCAATCATTAATAAACATTCACTGGGGGGTATTTTCTCTTAAGTGTCAATGATTAGAAACATGTATCCTAAGCACTCTTATTAAACAACAACTTATATACGATCGTAGGTTCAATTGAATAATAGCTTTACGAATCAAGAAAAAAATGAGCAAGAAAAATACATGTATGACATGCAATCAATTAAGTGAATATCTTCTTAGAATTTTCGACTCTAACATATAGAAGGTAATCCTAATTGCTACTTGTGCTTAACGAAACTGAACGTCATATTTCATTAATCTAGCTATTGAACGAATTAATCCCTAGTTCTGCACCTAGAAATCAACCAATTCAATTAGAAAAAGTAATCCAGAAGATATTCAATGTTCATCAACAACATAAACTTTATTGAAACATCTTACACATAATAACGGATAACATGGCTTCCCTCAACTAAGAAAAGAAGTTTAGCTATTCATAACGAAAGTAAAAATCAAGAAATAACAAAAACACATAGTCTCCATCCCTGGTCCTTTCCTAAAGAATACGAAAAATTCTTAGAAAAACTACAGAAAATCAAAGCCTAACTATGGCTATCAAAAAACAAGAAGAAAAGTCACTACAAAAAATACATACAATCTGTGACGTTTTATTGATAAAACGTCGCAGATTGTGAAGACTTTTCGTGACATTTAAAAAATGTCACGAAAAGTTTGAATTAAAAAACATCACAGATTTATAACACTTTTTGCGACGTTTTTTAATTAAAACGTTACAAAATAGAAACCGCGACGTTTTATTCAATAAAACGTCGCAGATAGTTATTTAAAAGTAACATTTTCTTCTCTTCTCGTGCGTTCCTTTCCCACCATTTTGCTACTTTCTTCTCAAACGTTTCTTCTTCTCTGGTTTCTTCTCTCTACCTTCTTCCCACCCAAAATTGATTTCTTCTCTTTGCCTTCTCCTCTCTGCAACAAGCGAAATGCAACGGCAAGGTTTACGCTTCCCGGACTCTGAATCATAGTGCATAAGGATGGGAGATGATGAGAGGTACAATGAATACCGTAACAGGCGTCTCCTCCTTCACAATTTCCTCACCATCCCTAAGTGCGAGGTCTTTGCCTTTCTCCTTTTTTCCCGTGAATTTTGTTAATTTTAGTTCTGATAATCTTGATAAAAAGAATATTGAAAATGTGTTAGGAATTAGAATTCATTCACAAGGGCTGTATCACTGTGGGTTATAGAGAAAACGTCTTGTCAACAACTCTTTCGCATCTAATTGCCACCAATTGCCATCATTTCGTTGTCCCTTTTGTTTCCATCTGAGGTTTCTTCTTCCGTAGTTTGTTAACAGCCTACAACCCTCTTGTTTTTGAGATAAGTAATTTAAGTTGAAACCTATTTCATTCTCATGCAGAGAGGTTAAAAGACAAAGTTGAAGAGTTCTTTGGGTGTGAGTATGAGCTGTTTGTTGAATCCACTGGTTTGATTAGGTTAGTGAATTTGTTTCTATTTTGTAAATTTTGTGTCCCTTGTTTTCCTTGTTCCTCAAGTTATCAGTTAACTGATAGTCGTCATTAGCATACTTGGCATTTATATCTTCTTTTAGTCAATTAATATCTGAAAAGTGCAGGTTATACTTATATTCTAAGATTGAGGAGGAACTCAATCATAATAGCAATGATCCTGGATTATTTTTCATTAACAATGTGGGTTCAGGGCTTTCATATTATAAAAAAGGGAGATTGCATTCACTGCTTCGGGATGCTATTGTTATCCTTTCTCCTGAAGTTGAACAGGTACAGTTTCGTGTGGTTGATTGACTAGTACTTTGTACAAAAGAAACATGTTTTGATTGAAATATTACTAGAGAAAGCAAAAATATTTGTTTAGCTAGGGATAGCCAGATCTTGCTTTTACTCTTCTGTAGTGGGAAAGATTGATTATTTGCTTACCTTTCCTTGAATTTTCTTCTTTGTTATCAACCAACAGTACTTTTACACAAGTCTTACTAGAGGAGAATTTATTGTTTTACAGGTTCTAGCTCTGGAATATTTGCATTCTTTGAATATTATTCATAGAGACCTGAAGCAAGACAACTTGTTGATCAGTCAACATGGTCATATCAAGGTTGACATTTGGCAAATATTTTCTAACAACCGGAAAGATCAATCTTTCTCTCATAAGAACTGAACATAAAGTTATTTTCCTTTGGCGTGTGGACTATCTTTTGGAAAAAAAAAGAAAATAGCAAAATGTTAATATTGCTGGGCACTTTTTAAGATCCTCTAATCCATTCTGATACAGTTGACAGATTTTGGGCTGTCAAAGGTTGGTCTCATCAAGAGTACAGATGACTTATCTGTGCCATCACTTGATAGAATTTTGTTAGTAATTTTGTGGACTAGCATAATAAACATAATTTTGTACAAACCCCGATTAATTTGATTAATTTGATGTCAAGATAATTGGGCTCGTTAATTCTCTCTTTAACATGTCATTGGGCGTGTGGTCATGGGCTTGCTATGATGGGTAGGCTTGGCCCATATTTTACAGTGCACAGGAGGCCCTATTGCTAGCCGACCTTAAATACAGTCGCCCCATTGAGAACTGTATGTGCTTTAGCTGATTAGGGTTTGGAATAGCAGTAGTCGATCCTCTGCATCTCTATCAATTCGATCCATAGAAAACTACAATGGATTCAATTGCTCCACAATTTCCAGGTATTTATCCATACAATTGTTGAATATGGCATGTTGCAATCTTAGGGTTAATTAATAGTGTTGATTAATTATGAGATTAATCTATAATTTCATGTTAAATTTCCTTCAATTGGTATCAGAGCAAGGTTAACCCTAATTGTGACTGCTACTTTTAAGTAATTTTCGAGATTAGATGATAAATTCTTTATTGGGGTTTTCGGTTTTGTTAAGTTATTTTCTATGAAATCGTTTCTTGTTGTTGCTTGGTTCGGTTTGGTATCAAAACATATGTTAGGTTTGTTAAATTTGCTGATGTATTGGGTAAAACTCAAGAACTTGAAGAACCGAACCATAACCGTTTCTTTTCAAATTTTTTCGATCCTTTTCAGTAGCTTTTTTTATGAAATTGATTGAGGGCTTTGATAGATTGTTAAATTCTGAATCTAATGACACCAAATTTGTTGAAAACGCATCAAAATTGAGAAAGATATCACGATTTTTTCGAACCGGGTCGGGCGACCTAGATACCAGTCAGCCGGGCGAGGAAGACGCAGCCTGACCCAGATGGACCTTCCCCACGCGCTCCGGTGGAGCATGTAGGCGCGTGAAGCAGTCTCCGGTGATGTTTTTTCCCCAACTTTTTTTCCTGTTTGCTCCACTTGCCCAGTTCTATTTTACGGTATTTTTCCTGGAATTTTTTGAATGCTAGAGTTTTTATTTTTATTTTTCCCGAATTTTGAAATTTATCAAAATATAATGTACTCTCCGAATTTTTTCTTGAAAATTTTTATACTTATTCCTAGTATTATTTGGGCTTGTGGGGTCTTGTGTACTCTCAGTGTTATAAAGTTATGCATCAAAATTAATTTTGGATGTAATTTATGCATATAATATTATATTATATGATTACTATGATTAATTTTGTAATTATGGTGCTAACTGAATATATGGGAACAATTTTGGGGAATGTCATTAGACTATTGTCATTCACTTTGTGTAATTGTGAGCTCGCCTATCGTGAGACCAATTATTACAAATTGCTGTTGTGATGTTGTTATTGGGCATACATTAGATACTATGTTAATGATGCACTTACCTTATCGGTTTGTCTTTATCAATGTGGTTTCTAATGTTTTGTTTAATTCATTAAATTATGTCTTTGAGTTTTCAGTATCCTATCGATATTAGCTTTAGGGCATAATTTAATGTTCTGGGTGATCTGTGTAGTAATTCGAGACCCTTAGGCAGGATTGCAATTGCATGAGAACCTAGCTGTGTTGTTTACCCAATTTTGCTAGTTGTTGATACATTTGCTAAATCTCCCTGCATTGTATCAATTTCCAGGTTTGAATTCTTTGGTTAAGCTAAATGGGACCAATTATGAGGACTGGCTTGAATCGTTGAATATGTTTTTGGCTGTTTCAAATGCTGATGTTGCTCTCTTTGAGGAAGAGCCTGCACAACCCACTGCTGAGTCTTCCGCTACAGATAAAGCTAAATATGATAAGTGGGTTCGTTCTAACAAGGTCTGTACGATGACCATCAAGTACACAATGGAGAAGACTATCAAAGAAAGCATTACTAAAACTGATAATGCCAAAAATTATCTCAAGGCTATTGGTGAAAAATTCCAAAAGTTTAACAAGACTGAAAAGTCTAATCTCTTGTCTTCTCTGTCTAAAACCAAGTATGATGGTGTGGGTGGTGTTCGTGAGCATGT
>JAOSBN010000003.1:2640189-2651440 GCA_027563595.1 Erythroxylum suave
CAATATTTGGTAAGAAGTTCGAAGAAATCATCAAAGGAAGCCTGCCAAAGAGCAAAATTGGAATTGCAGTTAGCAGCAGCCTGGGGATTGTTTAATAGTGTAGTCGCCTTTTCAAGAAGTGACTTCAAGATAATGGAGGCCCCATCTCCAGTAGGACTACCAAGAGGTCGGAAAGGAGGCTGTTCTGTAGAACAAACAACTGCAACAAGACAGGCACTTAATGCATGGAGATCCATAACACTGACACAGGTAGAAACTGTCTTCACCAGATTCGCTGTTGTCTCAGCTGCTCCTGGATCAGGAGAAATGCCACCAAACAAAAACCTCAAGTGCCGGAATATGGCCATGCAAACAATTCGAGTGAGCTCGCTACCAGGAAATAGAAGCTTAAGGAACTTGGAGATCAGTTTTTGTCCTTTAGGAAGAGAAACTAGCCTCAAGAAAACAAGGTCATCCTTTGATGCCAGACCAACAGTTTTACCATTTGGGCCTAGGGGATCAACAAGCTGAAGCGATGCAGCAACAGCTTCCAGGAGAACTTGCCGTTTACGCCTGAGATAGCTGCCACCATCTTGGGGTTGATTATATAGCAAGAACCGATCAATATCCTCTACGTCTAGAAGAACAGCCAGGCAATCTTCAATAGTGATCCTTGCTGCAAGTAAAGGTTCCTGCTCTAGAGGCCTCTCAAAGATATGTTCAGAACTTCCATTACCACAACCAGAAGGATCAACTTCAAGGAGAGAGCGAGGACATCGTATGGAAGGAATGGGAATCTTCCCAAGAGCATCGACATGGACATGGGAATGTTGGTCTGAACTATTACGAGATCGAGATGGAAGTTCCTTCAGTTGCGAAGGGCAGAAATGGTGTTTTGATCTTGACCCAGACCTTTTGGCAAGACTTGCCTGATGGTAGTAATCATCAATGTATTGGTCATTGCTGTGTGTTGAAGCATGCTGCATCTTCAGAATGCTCTCTATCTCTTCAGCTGTCATATACTTTGACCTAAACTGAACCCAACCACTATCACTTTTCTGACTACTAGTATCAGAGCCTTGTTGTGAAGAGCGAACACTCTGTCGCCCTCTTTGTGATGATTTATGTTTTGGTTCCCGAATATGTGACGATGAATGATGGGCACCATAAATCTGCGATTGTATTGCAGCACGATGAGCCAAAGACGGATGAACAGATGGGTGCAACCTCTGTTGTAGCAGCTGCTGCTGCTGCTGCTGCTGCTGTGATAAGAACTGCATGGACATTAGTCCATCTTCAAGAGATAGATGCCGCTGCAACACACTCTGTAACAAACTTGGACGTTCTACATGCAATAATCCTGAATGGTCAACCCAATGTTTTTGCGGCCTGTTACTAAAAGAAAGGCCAGGAGAAGTAACATGGGACACATTTCCACCATAGTGCAAACCCTGATGTACGCCAGCCAGATGATGATTAGAACTGCATAAAGGAGACAGGTTTGGACCACAGAATGGCAACTGAATTCCACCAGAAAGAGAAGGAATGTTCAGGTTGTATGGTGAAGCCTGTTGACCTCTACCACCGGAAGGATGAAAAGATGTGGACTCTGATTTTGGTACAAGAGGAGGCTCACTTGAAAAGTGATATTGCAATGGCTGCTGAGGATATGAGGAGGTTCTGTACAAAGGTTTTGTTTCAATAGCAAAACGAGCAGATGAAGGCTGGGGCTGCGACCACCATCTCTTTCCTTCCTGATCAATCTCTGCATCAAATATCTGCTGATCTAGCCACCCAGCAAATTCGCCATCCTGTGCCCAGTCCGTTGCAGACGAACCTGAAAAGACTATGACATTAAGTAGGCTCCAATATAAAATCAAGACTAGTCCCAGACACTTTACACATTAATGCACAGCCTGCTAACAACCAGAAAGAAATTGGGCAGACTATTCAAAATAATCTACTAAACGTTTAAAGAAATGTGACAATTTTCCTTCATAAACTATTAAGCAAACAATCATTACATCTGAAATAAAATTTACAATCAAAGCCATCAATGAACCAGCTAAGGCCTCAGAATATAATTTTGTAGAGTAAATTCAGATGTCTGAAGCCCTAAGGATCTAATATGGTGAGAAAAAGCAACCATGAAAACACAAAAGCCTTGATACAACAAAACAATAGCAAAGATGCCTAAGGCTCCAATACATCTTCTGATAAGAGGAGATTCTTGAGATAATTTACAAAAAATAGGTTCTGCTGCGATATTTCCATTACTGAATATTATGAAGAAAAATGGGCTCGCTTGCTGCCATAATTTTAGCATTCTCAGGATTGATTTTGACCTTCAATTATACTTTAGACAACCAGGCAGTTTACAAATAGACAACCATCAAGAATATGTGCGCAATGACTTACAAAATTGTATGGTTACTCACCAACAAAGTTCAATCTTTGAATAAAATAACCTGCTATCATTAAACCAAAAGAAGATGCCTTTTTGCTTCCATTACAGAAGAAAGATGAAAAACTTGCCAAGACTAACTGGACATGTGCAGCAAAAGTTGATACATATGTGGATGCACAGGAAAAAATTCAAGCAATAAACAATAGAATTAAAAAAGATCTTGTTGATAAAGATGTGACAACAAATAATCAAAGGCGCTTCTGGAAAATAACTTTAAAACAATCGGGAAAGGACTTAAAACCTTTTCAGAAAATTAAAGCTTATAATATATCATAACAGGATGCAGATAGATTGCTAGTTATTTGTGCACAAATAGATTACCCTACACATCAAGAGAGATTTAACCTGTCAAAATACATACAAAGAAAGCTAACAGAAAAGGCAAGCTAAGTATATTCTTGACACTACCCAAACACAGTGTGGAAACTATAGGAAACAGTTCAACTCACTTTCCCTTGAAAAGGATCCAGATCCTCTATCACCAATAACTCCCGGATTTCTTGGGCCGGTGACAACTCTGTTCAACTGCACAAGTGACAAAATATTCAAAGTCAAACTATAAAAGCATAAAGAAGAATCCCAAAACTCAAACGTAGAACAGAAAGAATCAGTAGAACAAGCTAAAAAGGAACAGTCAAATGCTAGCATAAACGTTCATTTGTATATCATAAAATAGCAAGTGTGTACATTGTAACTTCAAATGCACTTGAGCACTACGTGTAAATCAATTTGCAAGCAACTTCTCTTGTGTTCAATTTTAAAGCTGTGTTGGGGGAAGGACAAGGGGCTAGCCAAGTAATACAATGGATTTTGACATCTCACTGGTGATAGATTTAACTTGATATTAAGAACTCATTCCTACAAACAATCTGACAATCCATAGCCATAAAGGCAATCTGAAAAAGACTTCCAGACCAAGAATCTTTTCCATGCACTAGAAACTTCAAACCACTTGGTCTAGTATTCCTTTTGCACAATAATAAAATAAAAAGACTACTGCCACAGGTAAGAAAAAGTGAAAGATTTTCCCACGTGCCTTCCAAGAAATGATAAAAGCTTCTACTACAAAATCTTGTATTTAATTCTTACAACCAAATTAGCCTCAAGACAGATGAAGTGCTTTCCCTATCTTTTGATGGATGAACTACTATTACTTTCCTTTTTCAGCTTCATTCAGAGGAACCTTACATAATTTGCAACTTCCAACTTTTAATCAGGTAACCCCAAATTATAGCAGGATGCTCAATTGCTTGTTTCACTGTCAACATGCTATAATAATACTAAACTGCCTCAGAACACCAGGACTCTAGCAGACAAGGAAATAAACAGGAATCTCTACAACAACCAAAGGATAAAAGGCTATATCCACAGTTAAAAGCCAATTGTTGAAATTTTCACAACTATTACAAAAACATTAAAAAGGAACTTCATAAACATAGGATAGTACTAAGCTTGCTTCTAGGACGCAGATATTAGTACAGACATCTCACCTTTGCAAAAGTAGTAGCAAGATCATCAATGTCAGATAGAGATCCTAAACCTGCACCCTGGAATAAAATAAAGAAGAGTTCTTGTGATGGTTGTCATGGCCCAATAACTTTCATATTAAGATAGACTATAAAAAAAAGAATCCTACTGATAAAGAACGATCAAACAACTCAGCATATTGTGGCCAGCAGCAACATGAAAAATAAGTAAGAGGTGTTCAAGTAGGATAAAAGTCAAGCAACATAGCTATTGTGGTAAAGATTTGACATGAATACAAGAACAAGTTACATGTTATCATTTACAAGTTAGTTCCCAGAATTTAATTGCACAAAATTTAGCTTCCAAGATATTCTTGTCTCCCTTTTCTCAACCTTAAAATTTTATCACATTTCCTTAATCAAATATAAATGCCAATCATCTAAGCCACATGTTAAGGGTAAAAGTACAAAACAAAGGAAAGAAAATTTATCATCAGCAGCTTTAGCCCAGATTTCATGTGACTACAGGTGACCAACGAACCAAAGTCCTTTCTACCAGAAGTGCAAGGATCTTATTCTCAAACTTCTATCAGTTGCATCTTCTCTAAGATAACCTTTTTCAGTTCCTTCCAACAATTCCATCAAAGAAAAGAAATTCTTCCAGATAATAACATAATTTGCAAACAGGCCCATCATTATGCACCCTTAACCATTGTTTGTATGAGCCACTAGTATTAGTTGGAAATGAATCCCATAAACTTCTACATTATCCAATGTTAGAGACCCATAACCAAATCAATTCATCTGAACATCTTGCAAACAAGATTAGCAATAAATTGAAATTTTAGAGGTATCAAGTAAATAGAAAACCATATCGCAAAATCAAACAGTATCTTCAATGGTATTTAGCCTATAATGAATCCATGCACCAGTAAAACTTAAAAGGATCAGCAATCAGTAGAACATAAGAAATGAATGGTGATATTAACACCAAATACTCAATAAAGGGGTCAAAATAACTAAAATCTTACTTCATCTTTCTCAAACAGATGATATTGATCATCAAGCGATCCAAAAACAGGATCTTCATCTTCATCTTCTAAACCACCCAACTCCACTTCTTCCATTGCATTTTGACCAAAAAACGCATACTGTGATGCATCGAAAAATGTGCCTGAAAACAGTAAATCAAAGAAGAATCTTAAAGGAGTTACACAAAAGCAGGAAACAAAAGATAACTAAATCCAAGGGGGCATATAATCACAGGATACAAGGTACCAATTCTGATTCATGCTTCAGAACATATTACGAGAAACATAAGCAACACAAATCCCAACGAAGACCAACTACTGAGTACTTCATTCATATTGACAAAATTCATAAGGATTGTCTTCCATAATGATCATCCACTGTCCCAACTCCCAAAATATCATTACACTCGACAACCCACTCCTCATTAACTGGTATTACATTTCTAATCAGGAGGACATTCATTTGCACGAAAATTGATGTCAACTACAACTCAAGCCTGTAAAAACACTAAAAGATTACAAAAATATCATGACTTTAGGTGCTCATTCTCCTTCAGAAGGTACGAATACAACATTAACTATACTGTACTCTCAAGCGCGGAATCAAAATCAAGCGACCACTACCCACCAAACTTGTGGAGAGAAGAAAAGATATTTTCATCTCCCCCATTAAAAGAATCACATTCAAAACCCCCGAAACCTAATGTTCTCAAATCTTGTGTTCGTAATTTCAGATTCAATTGCAAAACATTCACCAGAAACAAAAGACACAATATACAACACTAGGAGCAATGAAATTTCAAAAAATAAAATTAAATATTGAAAACAGAACATTTAAATATGCTGATGTAGAAAGAGAGAGAGAGCACAAACCAGAGGAAGGAGTATCAAGCGAGCCTTTGAAATCTGTACCATCTGATCGGTCCATATTTACAGAAGCTAAATCAAAACCCTAGAAATCCATAGAAAAGAACCAAGCTTTTGTAATAGGGGATCTTAGTTAGAGCAAAGCGAGAGAACGGAAAGGCATGACCCGTAAATAAGAAGGAATGGTCATGGTGACTTTGACGGTGGGAGACGGCGACCGAGCGAACCCCTCTCTAGACAGAGAAAGAGAGGGATCCACGTAGCATTTAGAGAGGGGGGAGAGAGAGAGAGAGAAAGAGAAAACGAGATTACTCTCTTTCTTATTATTACTGTTATTATTAATTTAATCATTAATGTATTAGGTGGGTGAGTGTGTATGGGATTGGGGATATGCTGATAAGGTTCCAATTTTGACTTTTATGATACATAAATCAACAATTAATTACATTTTGGTCCATGACTTCATGTATTTTAAAAATAGGGTAAATTAATAATTTCAGAAATACTTTCAGGGACATTTGATCTTTTAATAACCCCATAGACAAATATATATATATTGACTCTAAATTACTTATGGTCTTCTTTATTTATTATATGAAGTCTATTGACTATAAATTACTTTATGGTCTTCTTTGTTTATTATATGAAGTCAAAGACCCTCATTTTTAATTGTCTTATAAATTAATGGATTTATTGTATGTAAATCAAATAATCAATGATTTAAAAATTGCACCGAAAGTTAAATCATTAATACAAGAATTTTAAGATTTAAATGGTTCATAACTATTATAAAATCGATTGAAGATTAAATAAAATAAAAATATGATTGAAAGAGACTGTCTTTTACCCATGAAGTTTAATTAAAAAGGAGATTGTTAAATAAAATTTTATTTATTTATTTATATTTATAAAACTTGATTAATTTACGAAACCGAATGATTAATTAATAAATTTGTCAATTTTTAACAACAAAGATTGTTAACGAGAATTGAATTGAAAAATTAAAAATTAAACTAAAAGATTTAAGATTTTCATAATTAAACTAGCCAAATCGATTGAATTTTTATTCATTGCATATAATTAGTGGTGTATTATTAAATACGACTCTCTTAAATTATGCAAGAGGTAAGGTCTTGTGTATAAAAATAAATTAAAATTGTTAAAGAAATTATCTTGATTTAATTTTAAATTATTAATTTGTTAAATAATTTATTTCATCATCATCACTCAATCCGAAATCCCACAATGAAGCGAGGTCTGGGGAGGTCCGATAATACGCAGCCTTACCCTTACACAGTAGAGAGGTTGTTTCCGGTGGACCCACATGCAAATGAGCCAATATATGAATGATGCAGGTTACAGAAAAAAGATAAAACTAGCACGAAAAAAAATCTATGTAACTAAAATTTTAATAAATACAAAAATAAATAGGGTTAAAAGATTAAAAACGTAAAAAAGCTTTGCAAATGTGACAAGAAGATTTTAGAAAATAAACAGATAAATAAAAATGTGATAACATAACTAGATACCTAATAAATAAATAAATAAGTAGGATAAAGTAATAATAAATAAGTAAAATAGAATTATAGCACTTACAGAAAAGCTACCAAACTTTATTTAAAAGATGCAAGTTTAAAAGACAAAATTAGTAAAATAAAATAAAATAGATATACCTGACATGCTACACAATTTTTGCTTCATACCTAATATGTTGCACAGCTTTTTTCACCACTTCTTGAGATGTGCGTGTCATCCTTGAGTAGGGCCCTGTTAATGTACTCTGTAACATTCCAATTATATATATATATATATATATATATATATATGTATGTACACAACTTCACAAAGACACAACCATCCACTACTTTAAAGCAAAAATCTCTTATTGAACAATTTTAACTAGTTAAACGACTAAATCATCATGCGAAAGGTCTATCAAAATCATAAAAACTCGTTGAAAAGTCATGTGCAGCAAAGAAGCTAAGTCTATACTCCATCAAAAAGTCCAAACTAAAAAGCACACTGATCAATCAAAAGCATAAAAAGCAGACTACTGAATTGATCAATCTACATACAGATTCAAAACTACAAAATCCCGGGAACATGGAAAAGATATGACCATACCATAGACTTCCAGATTTGTTTAATGCATTCATCAAAACAACATTAGACCTAGTAAGCAAAACCTATTAAAGAAGATGGTAGTATTATTGATTTAACCGAAATAAAAGGATGGAGATATAACATAGATGGGTGTAAAAAAGAAAATAATAAGGGTGAATGCTAACAGGAAAACAAGAAAAGCAACTAAACAGAAACTTTAAAAGGGGGATTTTTTATTTTTATTTTTAAAGTTGAAGCAGAAACAACAATGCAAAGGAAAATCCAACAGCATATCTCAAAGTTTAGATTCTCAGAAAGAAGCATATGAACGCACAAGCTGAAAGTTCAAATAAAAACAAATTAGCGCACAAAGCACATGCTCACGCCCAGAAACTGAAAATCCGAAAAAATCAAATAAAAAAGACCATCTTGCACGAGGCTACAGGTGAGAAAATTACTTCAGTATCAGATTCCTATTCAAGCAAAGACAGTGCCCTTAGATCCTCAAAGATCGCATCTTTCTCAACATGGAGAACAACATGATCATCCACGATCTGGAACCCAACCCCCCAAAACCCAATAAAAAGAAATACCCAAAAAAGGAAAAGGAAAACCTAATAAAGAGAAAGAAGGATAATTCAAGAACAGTGAAGAAAGAAGGTGAATGGGGATATAGGATGATGGCTTAGAAAAGGGGCTTATCAGAAAACTAAACTTGAAATCCTAAAACCCTCTTCACAACAATTCACAATCAAATGTATGACATGGAATCCTTAAGATAGATCCCAACTTACTCAAGTTACCTATATTTCACAGAAGCAAACAAACAGGAAGCAAAATCTTGAACCCATAATTTTGAAAGACGACCCAAATCAAATAAAAGCAAGATTTTGTGAAAGGTGGTTGTGTAATCAAACAAAGAAAATTTAACGTATAAAAAAAATCAAATAGATAACATGCATAACTAAGTTTTCTCAGAGATGAAAATGAAGTTGCAAACTTTATCTTTGGTACGACCCAAACCTAAACTTCTGCGGTGAGGAGGAGGAGTTGGGTTGCGAGAACTGATGCCACAAGAGGAAGAGCAAGACACGACGAGAACACGAGATTATCAAAAACATAGCCCCCAAAGTAGAGGAATAAAGAGAAATGTTGTAAACTTCACAAAGAAATAGAAAGTGAACATCGAAAAGTTCAAAGCTTTACCTTAAAAATCTTAACACTACCATACATCTTCTTCTTATTTCTTCTCTCCACAAATGGAAAACAGAGAAACGGAAAAGAGAACATAAAAAAGGCATTAACTCAATCAAACCTTCAAAACCCAGAGGAATCCCTATTATATTGATACTTGTATTAACAAAATATCTTACACAACACAACGCAGAGATGGTGGATCCCTGTATCTACAATGCAATTGAAGCTACCTTTATAAATTTACCAAATCTCAGAGATCAAGTATGTGTGTGTAGGAAGAGTAGTTTACTGAAGCTTGAATATTTTCCTTTCTTGGTAAAAAAAGAGCACCTCGCCGCCGGCGTAGAAGTTGGTGACTGAAAAGGAATATGAAATACAAATAAAAGCAAAAGGAAGAGTTTTTAGTTGTAAAGAAAGGCACCTTCATTGTTATCGAACTCTTCGAACTCGTCATCGTCTTCGAAAAGGTCAACTTTCACGTCTTCACTAGCTGCCTTTACCTCCATCGCCATTGAAAGACAGATCAGTCCCAAAACCGCCTAGGGATCTAAAACCATCTCCCTATCATAGGGGTTTCCAATTTCTGCTTTGGACGGATTCCACCTCGCTCACTATCTCACCAACATAAAAAGTGAAATATGAAATGTTTAAAGGAAAAGCATGTGAGAGAAGAGAAGAGCAAGAACCTGATGATGAGGATAGAGCAAATAAAGGGGCATGGAAGAAACCCGAGTCAAGAACTTCCTTACTTCAAAATGTAAAGTTCCCAATTCCATAGCACTTCCTTTTTTTCCTTAATGTCTACTCACTCTCTTCCAATCGAACTTTCCATAAAAGTCTTTCTCGATTTAAACCTGCGTCAAAGACCAGTTCTTGATCGAGGATTCAACAAAATCTCCATTTCCCTTTTCGTAACTTTGTACTAGAATCTATTATCTAAGTGCGTTCAATATTTAATGATTTTGAGTTGTAGTTATAAAACGTTCAACTCTTTTTTATTTATTAAACTTAATCACCTAGCAATGGCTTCGTCATCAACCCCCACTTCTAATCCAACTCTTCCAAACCCCGCCACAACACTCCTCTCGTAGCCGTGAATATTTCATCGCAAACAACCATTAAACTCAATCTAACTAATTATTTAGCTTGAAAACTCCAGTTTGAATCTACCCTAATTAGGTACGATCTTGAAGGGTATGTTGATGGTAGCATTGCCGCCCCACGGACCACCATTATCTCTAATGGCACAACAGTGCCAAATCCAGCATACAAGACATGGCACAGACAAGATAAACTTATCTTCAGTGCCTTGGTAGGATCACTAACACTTGCCATTGTTCCTCTCCTCACTTGAGCCACAAAAAGTTGTGTTGCATGGGCCATTCTTGAGAATACCTACGCCAAGCCATCAAGGGGACACATCAAACAAATCAAAGAGCAACTAAAAAATATTGTCAAAGGCTCCAGAACTAATTGGATGAGGAAGCTTAATTGAAAAGGTACTTGATGGATTGGATGACGAGTACAAATCAATCATTGCTGCCGTAAATGTGCGTGATACCCTTATTTCTTTTGATGAATTACACGAGAAACTTCTCAACAAGGAGTTAACAGTACGCCAATCACAACCCCCATATATGTCTACTCTTCCAGCAATGGCAAACAACACCACACTGCAACCTCGCTATAAATCAGGTCTACCATCACTTCCTCAACCATCATCAGTGTCTCAACCCTGGCCACAGAACATACATCCGAGACCTGATCATCCAGCTCCAAGACCCTATCAGGGAACTTGCCAAGCTTGTGGTGTTTATGGGCATTCGGCTAAACGATGCCCTCAGTTTCGTCTCATTCAATAGTAAAACAATGCTGGCTATGCACCAACAGGGCCAAGATTCTCAGGTCCACAACCCTCTGGCCCTCACTCCTCAACTCCAAGGCAACCTCGAGCCAATTTTACAGCAATAAACAATTCCACTCCCTAGTCACGGTTGCTAGACAGTGGTGCTTCGCATCATGTGACAACAGACCTTGAACACCTATCTCTCCCGATGGCACAGAACTTGTTGGGAAAATCGGGTAATTTTTCCCTCTAAGGTAAACAATTAGTGAAGTGAACCGATTCGGTAATACCCAGG
>JAOSBN010000003.1:2651540-2678710 GCA_027563595.1 Erythroxylum suave
TAAAACTTAACAAACTCATCCCATTCTCATTTCTTCCCAATATGGGATTGAAATTGAGCCACCAAAGTCAACAATGAACAACAAAACTCCCGATCACACATACTGGTTCAACTTCCCTCTCCTCTAATTCTCATACTTTTCATTTAACCAACGTCTTATACATAACTTCAATGAAAAAAAATTTTAATTTCTATCTCTTAACTTTGTAATACTAACCATGTGTCTATTGAATTCTTACCCAATTGTTTTTTGGTGAAGGATCTTTGCACAGGAACAACACTCCTGAAAGAGCCAACTAAGGATGGCGTATATCACTGGTCGACTACTCCCACCTCTTGATCCCCTCTGGTTTTCTACTCTGAAATCAAGACCTCTCCTATGTAATGGCACAACCGTTTAGGACATCCAGCATCCACAATCTCTCAGTTTTTCATCTCAAAATTTCATTTACTTATTGTTAATCCCTAGCCCCAAGCATTGTCAAGCTTGTTGATGTAATGAAACGCATAAGTTATCGTTTTTGACTTCCTCAATAAAATCATCCAAGCCTCTTGAAATAATATACTCTGATGTATAGTCATCCCCTATTCACTCCATGGACCACATGAAATATTATGTTCTCTTCATTGATCACTTTACAAAATACATATGGTATTATCCATTAAAACAAAAATTAGAAGTCAAAGAGATTTTTAATCGTCATAAAGCACTAGTTGAAAATTACTTCAATCACAAGATAAAAACCCTTTACTCGGATAATGAGGGCGAATATATTGCCTAACATCCTATCTTGCCAAAAACAGTATCTCTCACCTCACTACTGCTCCTCACACCCCGAAACACAACAATTACTCAGAACGCCAGCATCAACACATTGTTGAGACCAGTCTAACATCACTCACGCAGGCCTCCATGCCAACTAGTTTACTGGCCTCAAGCCTTTACAACAGTCGTATATCTAATCAACAGGCTTCCAATTCCAACACTTCAAATGTTTTCCCCATATGAAAAACTCGCCCATATAGCCCCGAATTACTCCAAATTAAGAACTTTCAGCTTCTTGTGCTACCCTTGGATCAAACCATACAACAAACACAAACTAGAGCCACGCTCCTTCCTATGTGTCTTCCTAGGATATTAACCAACACAAAGTGCCTACTTGTGTCTTGAACCTACCTCTTCCCGAATCTATCAGTCACGGCATGTGACATTCATAGAAACTATGTTTCCATTTCAATCCATCAATACCAATCTCACCTGTCCCGACTCTATTAACATTCCTGATTGGCTTCCACCAGCATACATCATCCAGCAACAGTCGATGCCACTCACTCATGCATCCAAAAGAGGTCCAACAGAGCTTGCCTCAGTGGAGTTTCCAGCACCAGTTACACAGTCCCCTAACCCCAATCTTGAAAATCCAGATTCTCCAGACCAGTTACCCCTATCTCAACCAGTTACAACCACTAACCTTACACAACCAAACGTTGAACACTCATCCAATGACTACTTGTGCAAAGAAACATATCAGAAAACCAGCCCAAAAACTGAACCTCAATGTCCAACTCAAACCCAACACTGAACCAAACCCAACTTCCATGACTCAAGCCTTAAAAGACATCAAATGGCGTCGTGCCATGTCTGAAGAATACGATGCATTGGTTCGAAATGGAACATAGGAGCTTGTTCCATGAAATCAGGCCTCAAACATTGCTAGATGTAAGTGGATATTTTGGACTAAAAGAAAATGTGATGGTTCTATTGACAGGTACAAAGCCCATCCTGTGGCGAAAGGCTTTTATCAAAGACCAAGAATTGATTACCATGACACCTTCAACCCGATAATCAAACCGACAACAATCATACTTGTTCTCACTCTTGCAATCACTCGCGGATGGTCACTAAGGTAGCTGGACATCAATAACACATTTCTGCAGGGTAATCTTATGGAAAATGTCTTCATGGCTCAACCCTGAGGCTTTGTTGACAAGGACTTTCCGAACCATGTATGTAAGCTTTGAAAAGCAATCTATGACCTCAAACAAGCACCGAGAGCATGGTATAATGAACCAAGGTAGCATCTCATCAATCAAGGCTTTCATAACAGCTCCTCAGACACCTCTCTCTTTGTCTTTAAGCAATCTCATGTCCTGATTTACTTACTGGTTTATGTTGATGATATAATCGTCACAGGAACACATCCTACAGTGTTGGAGAAGTTCACTAATCACCTGGCTAACTATTTTGCTCTCAAGGACTTAGGTCCTCTCACATATTTTTTGGGAGTTGAAGTTGTTTCCCATTCCCGGGGCCTACTGCTTTCACAATACAGGTACATCAAAGATCTGCTCATACGAACGAAAATGTCAAATGCCAAACCTGTACTCACACCACTCCAGCCGGACAATGCCTTGCGTCAAGGAACTCCACTATCGGATGCCACTGAATATCGCTCCATCTTAGGGAGTCTTCAATATCTCACATTGACAAGACTTGATGCTGCCTTTGCAATAAACAAGCTCTCACAATTTATGCACAGACCGACCACTGATCATTGGAATGCGGTAAAAAGAATTCTTTGGTATCTTTGTGGCACACTGGATCATGGAATTCTACTTCATAAGGAGTCGACTCTTGCATTACATGCCTACTCTGACGTGGATTGGGCTAGCAACAAAGACGGTTGCACCTCAACGAGAGCAAATCTTGTCTACTTAGGTCGAAATCCAATCTCTTGGAGCTCCAAGAAACAACGGACAGTTGCCCGATCCTCCACAGAAGCTAAACACAGATCAATCGCAACTATTGCTGCTGAACTAAGATGGATAAGCTGCCTACTTTCAGAATTGGGAGTTTTCTTACCTGCAGCCCTAGTTATTTTTTGCGACAATGTGGGAGCTACACACCTATGCTCCAATCTTGTGTTTCATTCACGCATGAAAAATATTGCAATAGACTTCCACTTTATCAGAGAGCAAGTGCACAATGGTGTTCTAAGGGTCACGCACGTCTCTTCCAAGGACCAACTAGTAGATGTGCTAACGAAACCACTACCTCGAGCTCAATTCATCCGTCTACGAGACAAGATTGGAGTCTCTCAAACACCCTCTATCTTAAGGGGGCGTATCAAAGGAAAGGAATCATCTCCACAATTACAATCTTCACAATTCTCGTAAGTAAATGTATATAATAGTAGTGATTAACTTCAGCCATGATTATAGCATCTTTGACTTGACTGGCTTAGATTAAGGATCAGATTGTTGGTAGATAAGATTGTGTTAGTTTAGATCACACTGTAACCTCTATATAATGTACGATATACTAGGAGTAATATGATCGATTCCTTAATACTCTTTAATATAAACCCTACATGTCCTAGATTGTAAGAAAAGACTTCCATTCCTTTAATATGAACAAATAAAAAAAGAAGAAACTAATAAGTCATTAAATATGCCTATTGTCCTAGATTGTAAGAAAGGACTTCCCTTCCTTTAATATGAACAAATAAAAAAAGAAGAAGCTAATAAGTCATTAAATATGCCTACAATAGATGATCCTAAGTCTACAATTACTAGGTATATTCATTGAATAAACATAAAACCAAACTTACCTTCTTATTAAGTCAAATCATACCATGAAAGTTTTAAATCTTAATTAATTCAATAGGACGATAACGAGTCAGACTAAGCTCAGGTCGTTCAGGTCAGAGCCTGGCCTACCCTCTGCTGTTAAGATCCGAGTATGAGACAACAAGCCTAAGGTAACCCTAACTTGAGTCTCATTTTGTGTCTTTTTTTTTTCAAAATGACATCGTTTTATTTATATATGTTAAACCTCAGGCCTAATCCGATCAAGTCTAGGCTGCTCAAGTTAGAGTCCAAGCTCAACCCTAGCCCGATCAACATAAACCTGACCTGCTGAACTCAAGTTGAGGTGGAGTAAGTCGAGTTCGAACCACCCAAATGTCATCTCTTTTGTTCACATACTTTATAGTATTATAAAAATGAGACTTGTTTTGATTATTAAACAAGAATAGGTACCTAAAAAGCTCTAGGTTAGCCGAACTACATGGTTCATTTAAAGCACGAAAGTTTAAAACAAATTATTAATTATTAAGTCTATTTGATAAATAAGTGATTCTAATTTAATTGATGTTAATGAATTAATATATTTTTTCTCCTCGATTAACTATATCTTTAAGAGCATATTATTTCGTAACCTTTATAACTTAAGATCTCACAAAGTATAGCATGGCATGCTACTCTTAGTTTCTTAATGGCAAAGCTAATTAATGAATTAAGCGTGCAGTAAGAAGAATAACTTGAGATCTCGCAGCTTGCTTTTGTATGATTTTACCTTTGAGTTGGCTTTAAATTTTTTAATGAAAAAACACATGAACTAAAGTTTCGATAATATTAAATTATATTTCTTAAAATATACGATCAAAGCAGGAAGTAACCCAATACATCAATCTACTTAATTCATTAAATTGGGTGATTGATACATTTAACAAGTAATAATAATTACAACAATGACATTTAACCTAACCTAAGCTAAACTATAAAGAAGGATTACTCCTATTTTTACTCTTTCTCATCATTTTCTTTCTCACTATTTTTCTTCCACTTCCTTAAAATCACATTAGATGATAATGAAAATTTAAAAAATTGAGAAAAATGATATTATATAATTGGTAATTGATGGATTGAAGTGGTTATTAATATTATAAATGATAAGCGTATTTTAATTTCATCACTTAATTCTTCTAAACAATAAATATATATTCTTGAAAATATTTTCTCGTTTGTTCGTCAGTTCTATAATAAGTTCATATGCAATTTATGATTAAAAAAGGGGGAAATAATACGTGCAAGTTATTAGTTTCATGAATAGACAGATGTGCACACCAATCTTACTCTCGATGGGAAAAGAAAACATTTAAAAGGTTTGACGCAATGTCCATGTCCGTGGAAGATGTTGCCTGTGGAGAAGAATGTTAAAACAAAGTATAAGCTTTTGATCACAAGTTACACACACCATAGTTGTGCATGGACAGCAACGTGAAGGGCCAGCGTTAGAATAGCTTTTGTGGGCAAAAAACGTGGCTACACTCACATGGTTGAGCTCTCCTCTTTTCCCTTTGGAAACGCTATCTGAACGGAGAGTTCTTCAAACAACATCTCCACACTACACTTGGACTTTTGGCTTGCTATATTTTATGTTATATTGTTATTGATTGTTTCAGTTCATTTTAGAATACGTAACAGCTTTTCTCGTTCGTTGGTTTGTTACCTCGTATCCGTTGACTTCGGTATTTATATATTGCAACAGCCACTTGTCATTTATACCATTTAATGTAAAGAAAGAACTCTTCGTTTCTGCTTCTGGTTTCTCTCAATTCTTTCCGCTGCCCCCGTTTCTGGTCAGTTCTGCGTGTTCTTTTGTCAGTTTTTGCTTCTTTTTGGTTTTGTGTTCTGCTTTCTTTTTCTTTCTCGTAAGAAAATTCTTAATCCAGCTGTTTTGAAGTTGAAATATTTAATCATGTATCGGTTAAATATCTAGTATCGGAATCAACGATTTGTTCCATGTCTCTTTCGGTTGGCTGTTTTGATATGGATTGATCATAAATTTATTTATGGTCTTTCCATGGGCGGCTTATGTTTTAGATTTGCTGGTTTAAGTTGACTTTTCATTGGTTTTCTTCAGCTGACAGATTTCCTGCAGTTTCAGGATGAGATTACGTTCATGGCAGATTATAGTTTGATCAACAATTTTGTTAGACTATAAGGATCGTTGCCTGTTCACGTTCATGACCTTCAAGAACTGCGTCTGCAATTGAATTTCTTCAGGAAAAGTTTCCAGCCAAGACCATAACTTCCATTGTCAACCTTTTTTTTCCCCCCAGAGGTGAGTTCTTTTCTTCAACTGTTCTTGCTGTTATAGAATGTTGTCATAGTTCTTGAATTATCAGTATGGTTTCCGAATTGAAAGCAGGGATTTTCTCTTTCTTTGGTTTCCTAATCAAAATGATCAAGTGGTTTGCGATTCTAACTGGTGAATGTGTACAAGGAATCCGCCATTTCTACTTTGACCTGAGAAAAACCTGGGGTTGTTACTATTCCTAGACAAGTTTGTTCTGTTCCTAGACAAGGTTGTTACGGCTCCTGCATAAGGTTACAATTTCGTAACTACCCTTTGTTGAGCCAGTTCTCGCAATCTGATCCTGTTTTTTCTATAAAGAAAATACAACAGTGGAAGAAGAAAACATTAAGAAAATGTAGATTCATTCAAACAAAGTTAATCATCAAGTTCTTGTGATGATTCTAAGTTCCTTATGAATGCAGCTTTGTCTGCAATTTTTCTAACGTTTCCTGGAAATAATTTTCGTGATGCATCTGTTGCTCATTAAGGCAGGCATCAGGAATTTAAACTTCTTAACATTGAAAGACATATATATGCATCTGCATGTATGTAATTTTAATTTAACACCTTCGAATGGACTATTCCAAGAAATGCTAGCAACCAAACTTAATATGAGAATCTAAAGAAGGGCTTGCTTAGATAAACTAATGTTTTACCTGTTAATGAGAGACCCTGTTCTTAAGAAATGTATCTAAATTGACCTTTACACATTGCAGAAGAAATTTCAGATTGATTTCTGATGTGGAACTAATGTTAATAAAAATTTCATATCTTGTCCTGCTTAGGCATGGATTTAACAGATTCCAGAGGGAAACCCCATTTATCTGGGAAGGCCATTGCTGCAGCTGTCATCCTTATAATTTGTATTCTTGCTCTCTTCCAATCATCAAGCACTAACAACGCTGCTATGGTATGCTACTACTACCTTGAGAGGGTCTTGTAACTATCTTGCAATTCACCCACATCTAACAGCTTTTTTGCTTGATCTCTAGTTTTCTCGTCATGAACTGGGGGTGACACATGTATTAGTTACCGGAGGTGCTGGTTACATAGGCTCTCATGCCGCACTTCGACTGTTGAAGGACTCGTACCGAGTGACAATAGTGGCATGTTCCATACAGAAGAATCCAGTTCTAAGTTTAATTTGAGTCTAAACAAGAATATTTGAACTTACTTGCTATTGTTTTGGTTGACAGGACAACCTTTCTCGAGGGAATCTCGGTGCTGTTAAAGTTCTACAGAAGCTGTATCCTGAGCCTGGAAGGCTTCAATTCATATATGCTGACTTGGGAGATGCAAAAGTAGTATCCAGATGACATTTCCTTCATGTACAGCTGTGATTAATAATGTAGTGTAATGTAGATTTTTTCTTAACAGTAGTTCAGGTAAACAAAATATTTGCTGAAAATGCTTTTGATGCTGTGATGCATTTTGCTGCTGTTGCTTATGTTGGGGAAAGTACCCTTGAGCCTCTTAGGTGAGCTCTACTTTTCTTTTTTTCCAGTCTTCATCTGTTCGTATTCCAGGGTCTGTCCTTTCTTATTTCATTTGCAACCATCATAATTTCAATGTTCATAATCTTTTGCAGATACTATCATAACATTACTTCCAACACCTTGGTTGTTTTGGAGGCAATGGCTGCACACAATGTGAAGACATTGATCTATTCCAGTACTTGTGCAACATACGGAGAGCCGGACAAGATGCCAATTACAGAAGCAACCCCTCAAGTAAGATTCTTTAATTTCTATGCCAATTACTGAGATTAATCATATTGTTTTGAGACTCTGATAAGGCTCATTTTGCCGTTTCCATTGAAAATTTTGTTCCAGGCTCCAATCAATCCATATGGGAAAGCCAAGAAGATGGCTGAAGATATCATAATTGACTTCTCCAAAACCAATGACATGGCTGTCATGATCCTACGGTCAGTTCTACTCTGCTGTCAAGTGTTATCAGTATCATGTAAACCTTCCAGACTGAATTTTGGGAAAACATTCAGGATGTGTATGTAGTTGAGGATGACTGATAAAATCTGGATTTTTCAGATACTTTAATGTGATTGGATCAGACCCGGATGGGAGATTGGGGGAAGCTCCTAGGCCTGAACTCCGTGAGCATGGTCGAATATCCGGTGCTTGCTTCGATGCAGCCAGAGGAATCATACCTGGACTGAAGGTAACATCTGATAGAAAAAAGAGAGCAGTTCTGCATATCTACAAAAAGTTTAGAAAAGAATCCAAGTTAAAGATGAACTTCATTAATGATTGTAGGTCAGAGGTACAGACTACAAAACAGCAGATGGGACATGCATACGAGATTATATTGACGTCACAGACCTGGTTGATGCTCATGTAAAAGCTCTTGCCCATGCGAAAAGTGGGAAAGTTGGTATCTACAACGTTGGCACTGGAAAAGGTTTGAACTTTGAACACATAATGTGCCTCTTATTCATGTTCTAAGATGATAAGGGGTTACATAGTTCTATTGCATTTGCAGGTAGATCAGTGAAGGAATTTGTTGAAGCATGTAAGAAGGCAACAGGTGTTAACATTAAAGTCGAATTTCTTAGCCGTCGACCAGGGGATTACGCTGAAGTTTACAGTGATCCTTCTAAGATATACAGAGAGATGAATTGGTCAGCTCAGTTTACAGATCTTGAAGAGAGTTTAAGGATAGCATGGAGATGGCAGAAGTCACATAAGAATGGTTACAATGGATATTAAATTTCCTTTACCTAAGTATAGAGGTACACAATCTTGGATAACGGGAAGACAATAGAGAATTTTTGGTCTTTTGGGAACACAGCTTCATGTCTGCATCTGGTAATGAACAATTTGATAGTCAAGTTTTGCAAGGCCTTATAGTTACTAGCTAAGATGTGCTTAGATTAGAAATGACAATATCCTCAAAGTCCTAAGATCATGTACCAAATTTCTACCTGCACGAGTTAACGTGTAAGTTAGAAACTTGAAATTTGGATTAATATTGAGGAAAAAAGGCCATTTGTAATGGGTTAATATTTACAAAAGAAGATCAAGAATTGAAAAAAAGTATCATAATGATATTTATGATTTTGTAAGATTCTTAAAATCTCCTGAAGAAAAGAAGATATTGTGGCTCTAACCTATAATCATTTTGTGGACATTGCCTAATATAAGTTACTACAAAAAAGTCCAAAACATTAATTATCAGATCATGAACTGCTAAGAACTAATTCTGCTATTGATCTGCTACTTAAATGTTTCAAGATCTGCAAAGATATTACATAATGCAATTTTCTTTTGTTAAATTTACCTTTCTGATCTTGTTACTGTGTACATCATGTGCTGTTTAATGTATCCAGATTACGTTTCTTGATTGTGATCTTCTTTACATATACATATTAACCCCTCCATTTCAAAAGTCAAAATATAAGAAAAAAAGAGATAATTATTAATAAATAGTTTGGATTACTGACAATTTCTAATAAAAAGACAAATTCTGAAGCAAGAAAAAAATAAATTTAATCTTATTATCAAACAATTGATGAATTTCGCAATTTAAGAGGAAAGGGTTGATAATAAGTGTTGAAAATCTGAAAGAAAGAACGAATTTGTGAAGCAGATAGTGAATTAAGCATTGTTGCAAGTACCTGCCTAACAATTTATGTACATAATTGTTTTGGTATTCCAAATCTAAACTAGAGGTACTAAATCCACAGGTCGATTCTTTTTCCATTTTTGTTAAGTTCCAACCAAAATCAGAGGCTAAAATCCGAAGAGTTATGGATTTTAGTGCTTATATCTTCTTCAAGAACTATTTTGGATGAAAGTTTGACATGGTTGCAATTGCTTTAGCATTAGGAGAAAGTGAAAGAGATATGATATTCCTTAGATCATGACTTGGAAGATAACTATATCGTTGATCTTCTATGTTTGTTCTTTGCAAATGCAGAAAAATGACATTGGCGTCACAGTTTAAGGATCATGTAATGAAGCACAACTTGCTGATAGCTTCGAGGCCTTTCTTTAGCTTCATTCTTCTGGTGATAAACTCCATCAAAACAAGATCATGCAATATTAATACTTGATCATTATTACTACTAAAGAAAAACTAAGTTAAAAACAATCAGAACAAATTCTTAAAGTTATGTGTGATTCGTAGAGTATTTTTTTTTACTTTTTTACATTTCTCTAGCATTTGTTTGGTTTTGTTCCAAAAGGGTTTTATGATTTTCGTATGACGAAATTTGTTGTGCTCATGGTTTGTCGGAAAAAACTTGAATATGCAGACCATCGGAGTGCTGCTAATCCCCATTATTACAGTTCCATGGTGGTATAGCGTGGTTAAGCAGATGGAGAAGAGCATAGATTCGGAGTTCCACCAATTAAGCTCTATGTTACAAACACAACTCGAGACTTCTTCAGTTAAGTTATTGCATCCTGTAAAGTCTTCTGCAATTGGTTTAGCTCGACTGGTCGCCTCATCATTGAATGGAAGTGATCTGGTTCCATCTAGTGTCGAAGGCAAGGTAAGGATATTTATCAAAAGAAATTGTAAATTTACTTATTTAAGCTTACACATTTCATGATCTGAAACTATTTTCTTGCAGGTGGCACCCTTATTGTTCAATGCACTTTCAGTAGTTCCTTACGTATCTCATGCCATGTACATAGGAGTTGAAGGTTCATTTTTCTCGTATTACTATGATGGAAATCAAACTTTTGCAATGTACTCTAAAAGCAGTACAGGTTTATCCAATCACATGAACCAAAACTCCATGGAACCCTTCACTTCGTATAAGCAAACTGTCGACCCTAATACAGGAAAACCTGAGGGAGTTCCCATCAAGTCTAATTTTTCCATCAGGTTCGATGCAAGCTTGGTCCCAGAAGCACTGAACAGTACTAATGGCTATGCTTCAACAGGTAGAGGAATGAACGGAGATGAAGATCTTATTATCCTGAACGCATTTAGTGTAAATGGACGAGGAGTTGTCTCTCTCGGGTTTCCGGCGAAAGCATTAGCCAACTTCCTGCATGGTCTGGTTCTTCATGGCGGAAGCTTGTTCTTAGTAACACAAGATGGAAAAGAACTTGCAGGAGGACTAATGAACACTAGAGTTATGGTGAATGGGACATCAGTGTCCTTGTGGTCACTAGTGAGAGGAAATCTGAATCATGTTGAACAGCTTTCATGCATACCTGGCGATGGAGGGCAAAAGGTTTCTTCTGTTCAGATTGGGGAAACCAAGTACCAAGTTTACTGCTCTACACTTGAAATTTTGGGAGTTCCATCGGTAATTTTCTGATCCCCTTTCGATGTCTAGAAAAAGATGCAATAAATAACAAGGATGTAATCTGTGATAGATGAACTAGTAGAAGAGAATGACTTCAGTTTATTTGCTATGCATATGGAGATCACAGGAGAATTCGCACAATCTTTCCTGAAATCTGACATACGGAAACATAGGCTCATCCATCACTTGAAACAGTTTCCATTATCAATTCCTGTAACTTGTTCAAATTCTGCTTATTTTCACATCTAACATTTCAAAATATGGATCAGGTTTACGTATTGGCTTTGCCCTACAATGGATTATTGCACACTGTTCAGAAGAACTCTAGAACTGCTCTCTTTTTACTGGTAGGAATGATGGTTGGAGTGGTAATCTCTATCCACTTTTTTGTGTCATTGATTGTTACGGCTGCAGTGCATGACACGTGCATACGATCAGCGTTGATAAAACAATGGGAAGCAACTCAACAAGCGGAGAGAAAGAACATGAACAAAAGTAATGCTTTTGCTAGTGCTAGCCATGACATTCTCAATGCACTGGCAGGAATTACTGGTTGGATTGAGATATGCTATGGAGAAGTATCTCCAGGTTCCAAGACGAAGACATACTTGAAACAGATGGATGGCTGTGCAAAAGATTTAGTTGGTAAACTCAGAGATTAGTACTTCCAATTCCTGTCTTTCTTACCAAATTTCGATGAAGCACCTAATTCTTCTTCTATAATGTACATATCAATTTCAGGTCTATTAAATGATGTCCTTGACACAAGAAAAATTGAAGCTGGTAAAATGCAGCTTGAAGAAGAGGAGTTTAATATAGCTTACCTTCTTGAAGAGGTAGTAGATTTCTATTATACTATAGGATTGAGAAAAGGTGTAGATGTGGTGTTGGACTCCTGTGACAGCTCCATTCTTAGATTTTCCATCGTAAAAGGAGATAGGCTATGGCTAAAACGAATCATATGTAACTTAGTGGGTAATGCTGTAAAGTTTACATCTGAGGGGCATGTTTCGGTTCGAGCTTGGGCTAAAAAACCGAGTTTGCAGAGCATGATAATTACAGGCAATCAGAGCAGTTTCTGGGAACACTTTTCATGCTTATTTTGCAAAGAAAAAGATGGAAATGACTTGGAAGCCATAAATGCAGTGAAGCAGAATCTTAACTATATGGAATTTGTGTTTGAAGTGGATGACACAGGTAAAGGAATACCAAAAGAGAAGAGAAGTTCAGTCTTTGAAAATTTTGTTCAAGTCAAAGAAACTGCTCTGGGACAAGGAGGCACTGGACTAGGACTAGGAATTGTTCAATCTTTGGTATGTAAACTCTCCCACAAGTCAACCATTATTCTTACCTATTAAACTTCATATTTCATACCTTACTGTGTTTCCTGCTCACGTGATTGAATCAGCTTAAATGTAAGTAGGATGTAATGTGCTAATGATATTCTATATCAAAACCAGGTAAGACTGATGGGTGGTGAAGTTGAGATAGTTGATAAACCAATCGGAGAGAAAGGAACTTGCTTCAAGTTCAATATTTTTCTCACTACATCTGATACCCGTGAAACGCCAAATCCAGAAAACGATATTAGGACTCGTGTTCCTAGCTTCACTATTCTTGGCAGCAGTCCCCGGTTGTCTATGATTTGTTCTAGTCCCGGAATTGATAGGTCGCGTATTGTTCTGCTAATTCAAGATGAAGAAAGGAGAAGAACTACGAGGAAATTTATAGAGAGCTTGGGGATAAAAGTGTCAGTTGTAGAGCAATGGGAACGTCTTCAACAGGTACTAAGGAAAATAAAGTGCAAAAATGCTGCCCATGTTTATTCCTCTGACAAGTCAGATTTGGGTTCTGGAAGTGACACTTCTGGCACAGGGTATAAGGATTTCCCTTTGAGTGCTCTGGATGGTACAGATGAAAAGGTTCCTGGAAATAGCAGTTCTCCAGGATTTACGTTGCTTGTGATTGATGCCAATGCTGGTCCTTATCAGGAGCTATACAGGGTTGTTTCTGAATTTAAAAGATCATTTCCTAGTGGTTCTTGCAAGGTTGTTTGGTTAGATAAACCAGCTTCACTTAGCATTACAAGAGTTTATAAGGACAGGATCGATCCCAAAGATGAAATTCTGTCACAGCCATTTCATGGTTCTCGGTTGTATCGAATTATAGGACTTCTACCGGAGTTCATGGACAGCTTCTCTTCGGGATCAGGAGCTTCCTCTAAAAGGAAAAAGGATAGTACAATGCAATCACAGAACATTTACAAAGATTCAGTCTCTTCCTACTTAAAGCATTTGAATAGAACAGAATCAGTATCTCCGTCTTGTGACGTACAGTCAGTGGAAAAGCAAACTGATGGCAAATCTTTGTTACCTGATTCAATTCAAGCTCCTGCCACGTCCAACTCAAGCATTTCTCCAGTAGAAACGCTCCCACTAAGAGTGTCAGAGATAGAAGAACATGAAATGAGCACAAGAAGCAACGGCAAACCCCTGAGTGGAATGAAATTCTTGGTGGCTGATGACAGCAGAGTGTTACGCAAGATGGCTATGATCATTCTGAAAAAGCTTGGGGCAATTGTTGATGTATGTGAAAATGGAGAAGAAGCTGTAGAGCTGGTTCGGATGTGTTTACCTCACAAAAAGGAACAAACAGCTTCCACTGTGGTTCCTTATGATTATATTCTGATGGACTGTGTAGTAAGAACCCTGACCTTTTTCTCTTAATTTCCTTTTTTTATTTTTAAAAACAAATAATTACAGTGTCTAATGTTGAATCCCACTATGTTTTCATCAGATGGAGCCAGTGGATGGGTTTGAAGCGACACAACTAATTAGGAAGGAGGAAAGCAGATATGGAGTTCACATTCCCATAATAGCATTAACAGCAGATAGCTCAGGTGATGTAGACAAGAAGATGATTCAGGCAGGAATGGATGCCCATCTGGTTAAACCATTAAAAGCTGAAGATTTACTTGGAATCATTGGAAAGATTCAGAAAATATGAGAACAAGTTCCTTCCTAGTCATTCTGCACTTAAAAACACCATAACCTGCTGAATCTTCTTAGGAAAGACAAAATTTTAGTAGCTTAGCATTATGGGATATTTAACATTCTTTTGCAGGTCTTAGTCTTTCAACATTTGGTCCACACCAAAGGATTCAATATGAAAAATTTAAGGAAAAACTATATACTTATGTAAAATATGAAATGTTTGTTACAATCTTTGCCTCATCAAAAGTCCCTATAAAAGTTAGGACATTATCAAAACTCCCTAAGAGGCAAATGTTGTGCTCCATTTGGATGGCACCTCCTTTTTGTGGCCGTACTGCCACAAAGTGTTAGAACTAATCAGGAGGACTAATGTATTTCTGAAAACGAGTCATTTAAGAATTGATGATTGACACCCTTTGGCTGTGTAACATCGTCAAGTATTCCATCTACTCCTATCTTTTCCTGTCAGTTGCCCCCCTTGGTTTACTTCGAAAGTATGTGCGATTGATCCTAGTAAGTAATGATTATCTTGGTTAAAATCGTAACTCATCATGGGCCTGAGCCTCTTGATCGGCTTTTTCATCAGCTGTTGTATCTGAACCGGCTGTAGGGCTTCCATTTTCAGGAGTCTCAGAGGAACCCAAGTTGGAGCCCTCGGTAATCCCTCCATTGCTCTCAGTGTCAGTTTTTCGTTCATCTCGTTCTTAACCTTCTTAGGCTTCTCAACTTTCGGCTTGGGTTTTGGAATTCTGTTGACGCCAGCAACCTATATAATATGAATCAAGTATCAGTCAGAGTTGAGGTATGCATAGGAGAAATTGCCTTCCTAATCGAGGAAAAGAACTGCAGCATTACCTTATCTTGCAGATTGAACACCTTCAGATAAACTTCCTCAGAAGTGAATACTGGTTTGCTGAATCCAGGGGTTCTACAGGAGAAACAAGAAAAACAGAATCCACTTGGACCACATGAATTCAGGAAAATTAAATTCACAATAATTACACAGGAAAATAATTAAAAGCAAAGTCCATTTTCAACAATTTCAATCAACCTGTATGATACCAGAAGGGTTGCAAGCTTAACATCAGGTTATCCACAAGCATGAAAAACAAGAATCATCAATTGAAGAGTATACAATGGTATATTGGGTCATATGAGTCTATATGGGTAAAGAATAAATTTATATAACACAAGCATACAAAAAAAATTATATGGTAATCTGTGCCTCATAAATACATGTCAAACCAATTAAAATGAACAAGTGCTCATGGAAGTTCTATCGAAGAAGACTATTAACAAAGCAGCAGCAGCGAAAACAATGACAATTATGGAGTCTAACTAATTGCTCTGCTCTGCCTCCTTCTCATTCAACCAAGTCTTCAACTTGTCAGCATCACTTAGAATCTGGAAATAAAATTGTCATGGACTCTATGTTAAGTACTTCAATCGATTTGAGATGGCATAATGATGAAGGCTAACATCTTAGATTAGAAACTGAAACACACCTTATCTATTCTATCCTTTGGAAGCCAAGGCTTTTTTTATTGCAAACCCTGTACAATCTGCAGGCAATCAAAAATGACAAAGTCAATGCCCTACTCATGTTTAACCCATCCAACACACAATGGTAGCAGAAGAATTTTCAGCATCACACTTGAAACTCAAGCCACAAAAGACCTCACGGGAGTCTAAAAGCTAGCAAACTTCACGGGACTCAAAAATACTGTTACATATGCACAGTATATCCAGTATAGATATACATATATTCATATTTAAGCTGCGTTTAGATCTGCGGTGCAGTAGAGATAAGTACTTATCCACTATCATTTTCAAACGCAATCACATGTTTGAATCTGCGGTGAACAAACAGAGGTTAGAGAAAAGCGCGATGTCACCACAGAAATTAATAAGTAGAAAGAGGGTTGCGGTAGGAAACTGTTTTTGCGATAGAAATTTATTTTTTATTAATAACCTTCACTATAAGCATTATTTTCCATTATACCCTTAATTAATATGACTAATAATATATTTTTATGAAATATTTTGTTTACTAAATTTATTTTTTATATTTTTATTAATTTAATATTTTATTATTTATAATTTTAAATTTATATGACTAATAATATATTTTTAATTATTATACAATAATTCATAGTTTATTAAATCAATAGACTTTTTAGTCATTTTATTTCTTTTCAACAACCTCAACCGCACTTGCCAAATACCTATTTTTACATTTCAGTAGTTACCAAAACAGTAATCCCAGACACATAAGTACTTATTGAAAATAAATACTTATCATTTCAACAAGTTATCAACCATCATCGCTCCCCCAAACCAAGCCTTATATTAGTCCGTCAACCACTAGTTTAATTTCAGAGGAAAAGCCAACTACCCATCAACATTACTGAGGCTCCACCAACTCAAATTTAAGGTTTCTTTAGCTAAGATAGAGTGTAAATGCAGCAAAAGGGGGGAAAAGGAAAGGAAAGACATAATCAGAGTCACAAAATCAAACAACTCTCTTCCCTTTGGTTTCCCACCCACTTTGAAATCTCCCTCATGCCCTTCCCTTTGTCTTTTCTCCGCGCACTGTTAATTCTCTCAGCTAAGGGTATTCTGGTCCTTCCTTCCTCCTTGGTGTCTAGTTACGTTAGTCTCCTCACCGGTGCGCTCTTTGCCCATAGGTGAATCGTCCTCAGCAGCAAGGGCGTTTCTGCCTCTTACCCACAGGCACAAAGGGAAAGAGGTGGGGGAACCCTCTGAGACACGACGCCCTCTACAGATGGGCAGTGCTTGGCACCACTGACTTCACCCATAGTCCCAACACGATAAGCTCAAGCATTATCCAAATTTGTTGAAAGATGAGGTTGTCTCTCCACCGTTAGAACTATTACAGGCTGGGGCTCGCGCATGGTCGCATGCTTTGGTAGGCTTCTTCTAGTCTAAAAGGGTAGCATTTTTGGTAGTAAATGCTTGGGCTCAGGCGAGGTGGGGTAACAGGGAACTAGAGAAAGTCGTGCTCAAAGAAGATGGGACACTTCTCTTTATGTTTTCTAAATCTTTGAGTATAGCAGAGATCATATAACAAGGACCTTGGCATATAGGGGATCAGCCACTGTTTCTTCAACTAAGGAAACTAGGTCTGGATGTTAACAAAGGCACCATTGTAAGTATACCATTATGGGTTCAGTTTTATGGGCTCCCAATGGAATATTGGACGATGGAAGGGCTGAGTCACCTAGTTAGTGCTCTGGGCAAACCACTTAGTATGGATTCTCAGACAGCGTCAATGGATCATATAGGCTATGCCAAAATTTGCATTTAGGTGCCAAAAAACGCAACACTCCCTGATCAGTTGGTGATTCTTCGCTTAAGTGAGCATGGAGAGCTGATTCAGGATGAAATTAAGATCACCTATCCTTGGAAACCAATAACGATGAGGCAACAATGGGTGGCCACTGGTCGCACTTTACCATCTAGTTGGCAGGAAGATTCAAGGAATATGGAGCATGCTGGTCAAGTGTAGGAGCACAGTGCTGTCCAGGCCATACAGCCTTCTGATCCAAGTTTAGAAAAAAAATGAAGAGGAGACATTACTGTGACCTCTTGCAAGCACGCAGCCTCTACACACAGTTGCAGGGGATCGGGGTATGGGGTATGGCCAGACACAGGATGGATTGTAAGAAAAGAGTAATAAGATTGGTTCTGGAGAGGTAGGTGCTAGGGCATAGGTGAATGATCAACATAAACCTTTTGGTAGTGGTGGGAGTCGAGCAGAGGTCCAAGCTGACTATGATCCATGCAATTCGGTGGTTAAGGGGGCCGAGTCAACACCTACCCATAGGGTAGGAAGCACCCTAGACTCTGAGGAAGGGGAAATAAAGGAAACAAGTCAGTCAGTGGCCACTGAAGCAGATTCTACTCAGGACAAAGGGCGGTCAGTCCGATATCAATTGGAGTTAGGAGAAAAACTACTAGGAAAAAGAAAAATAAGAAGAAGCAACACAAAGGGATCATCTCCCCAGAGTGTCTCTTTTAAATGACGATCCTCGTATGGAACACTAGGGGTCTCAATGACCCCCTCAAGCAACAAATGATTAAGACAATGTTTGCTGAAAAAAAACCTTTTTTGGTAGGACTCTTAGAAACTAAGATCAAAAGTGGAGTTATGCCAAAGGTCAAGAACTTTTTGGGCAATTGGTGGGATTACATTACCAATCACTCTTCACATTATAATGGCAGAATAATGTGTTGGTTTGACACAACAGTAGTGGATGTGCAGGTGATTAAAATAGGAGACCAGTACATCCATCTTTGCTGCTGGGTAATGGGACAGATGCATCTAGAGATCACAGTAGTGTATGCATCCAATTTTATGTTCCAACGGGTTGTACTGTGGGAAGAGCTGACAGAGCTATATGGTTCAATGCGAGCATCTTGGGTGGTCCTTGGAGATTTTAACTATTGTCTAAGGGTTGAAGAAGTGGACGGAGGCATTGGTTTTCATTCCGGTTCTGGTTCTGAATTGACTCAACTCCCCCTAAATACAGACTTAGTGGATCTGCATGGTTTGGGCAGACTTTACACATGGGAAAATAAACAAAAGGGGACAAGGTTTATGGGGAAAAAACTGGACAGAGTAATGGTGAATCAAAATTGGCTTAGCTCTCACCTATGGCATCGGTGGTTTATGGGGAACCCTTATTATCCGATCACTCACCGCTATTAATCCAACAGTTGCGGGAGGGAGTCAAGGGTGGGGCTCCATTCCGATTCTTTAATGGTTTACTCAACTTGGAAGGATTTATGGATATGCTTCAACTGGTTTGGGACTCTCCTATTTCTGGCCATAAACAGTTTCAGCTGATGAGAAAATTGAGGTTAGCAAAGCAAGCTATAAAAGAATTCCACAAAAACAAATCAAGAGATGGTGAGGCAACGGGATTATTATTGCAGGATATTCAACAACGTTGTTACGAAGATCCATCTAATGACCAATTGAGAATCCGGGAAGAAACCATCTTGAAACAATATCAGGAGGTTTTACAACTACAACAAGCCATCCTTAGGCAAAAAGCACTACAAACGTGGCTCAATGAAGGGGATACAAATACTCATTTTTTTCATGCTTCTGTTTTAGCCCAAAGGAACCGTAACACTATCACTGAGCTGAGAGATGAGGCGGGTCACACAATTCACTCCCACAGACTTCTACATGAAACTAATGAGGCGGCCAGAAGTGACTCGGGGAGGGTTTGGAGTTAAAAATGTGTTGCGACGTTGCCCTAACCTAGATAGTTTAGAGATGCTCACAGCCCCTTTCTCAGCACAACAAATCAAGGATGCAGTTTTCAGACTTCATAGCTCTAAGGCACCAGGACCTGATGGGTTTACGGCGGGCTTCTTTTAACGCACTTGGGACGTTACTGGCGAGCTGGTCATAGAGGCTGTCATGGAGTTCTTTGACAATGGTGTTATGTTGAAAGACATAGGGCGCTTTTCTGCCCTCCAGGAACATAGGGGATAATATTTTGTTATTACAGGAATTGATGGGGGAGTACCATATAGGGAAAAAGATTAAGAGTTGTACAATGAAGATCGACCTCTACAAAGCCTTTGACACGGTTAGTTGTGGCTTCTTGAATGAATGTCTAGAAGCGACTGGGATTCCCACGAAGTTCCGAATGTGGCTACAAAGTGCATTCAGATGAGTGTCTTAGTCAATGGCACTCCCTCATTGTCGTTTAATACCTCTAGAGGGATTAGGCAAGGGGACCCTCTCTCCCCCTACCTTTTCACTCTAGCAATAGAGGGGCTTTCTCGGTTACTCTCAAAACTGGTGGAATGTAATGGAAGGTTTTGATTTCACCATCGATGTAGTGCGCTTCAGCTAACTCACTTGCTTTATGTGGATGATGTAATACTCTTGTGCGCGGCTGAGCCACAGGTAATCTCAATATTATTGAGTGGGCTGGCTACTTTCTTTGAATGGTCAGGAATGGAGATAAACTTGCGGTAGAGTGGGGTTGATGTGTCGGCTGATGTGCAAAATCCAAGATGGGTGGCTGATTTGGTGGGCTACACACTCCAAGATACTCTGTTTCGTTATTTGGGGGTTCCCATCACCTCGAGAAAACCCAAATTTTCAAAATTTCAGCCTTTATTGGAGAAATTGAAGGCCAAAATATGTGTATGGCAGAATCGGTTTCTTTCCATCGCAGCGAGAGTTACACTTACATATCAGTGTTGAATAGCATGCACATCCATTGGGCGGCCTATGTGATACTTCCAAAGAAGGTGATCAAAGAAATGGAGAGGATAATGAAATCTTTTTTATGGACCGGGAAACATGAGAATAGTAAGGGAGCCAAGGTTAAATGGAGTGAGATTACACTACCTAAGCAAGAAGGTGGTCTTGGTATAATATCGATTTCCCAAATGCAAAGGGTCTTGCTAATGAAGAGAATTTGGCAATTATTTGTGGACAGAGAAGAGTTATGGGTACAGTGGATTCAAAGTTATCGACTGAGGGGACACAATTTTTGGCAAATATGTAGCTGTAGAGACCACTCTTGGATCTTCAAACATATGCTACAATTACGAGAGATGATTTATCCTATTATCAAGGTAAGAGTGGGGAATGGAGAAGAGGTCAAATTTTAGTTTGACAATTGGTCCATGTACAACCCTTTATAGGAAAGGGCTGACTTGATTCCTCTCCGAAATCGGATTCCACCGGAGGCTACACTATGCTGGACTAATCGGGAGCGGGAAAGAAGGATCAATATATGATTCTCATATGTGCTCGATTCCTATCTTGCTAAAGTTACAATCTGCGATAAAGAAGACAAGCTTCTTTGGATTACACGCTCTAGCGACGAATTCACTACCAAAACGGCACGTCATCTTGCAAGGACGCCTTTGGTAGCCATATCGTGGAGCAATCTTGTATGGAGATAGGTCTTGTGCCCAAAATCTTCTATCTTTTTGTGGTTGGCTATAAAAAATCGTATATGCACTAAAGATAGATGGTATGGTAATTTTGATCCCATATGTGTGTTATGTAAATTAGTCCCAGAAAGTCGGGATCATTTATTTTTTGAATCCCCCTATACGAAAGTTGTGTGGAGCCGAGTTTTGAACATGCTTAGGATCCCGAGATTCTCCTTTCGTTGGACAGCGGTGATCAATGATATGATTCAGCTGACCAAGATAGGATAGCAGAACAATATTCTCATCAAGACTAGTTTTCAGGTGATGATTTATTACATTTGGCGGGAACGGAATAGGCGAATCAAAACCCAAGATGCAGCACCAAAATATATACTTGCTGAGTCCATCATCAATTTAATCCGAGAAGCCATGGTGGCAACAGGGAGGCAAACAACCATCAGCCCGGAACTAAGGAGAATATGGAGGATTTAATAGCTGTGGATTTCTATTTGTAGTTCTGTCCCAGAAGTGATACTTGGAGATGGTTTCTCTTTTCTTTTGTTTGTCCATTTGATGGATTGTAAATAACAGTAACGTTTTAGCTATAATATTACAGTTTAAAATTTCAAAAAAAACAAACAAACAACTCTCAATAATGCATTCTTCAAGTACACGTTCAAAGAAGCGTTAATTTATATCACAATATTTCTGTTTAACTATAATTCAAGGAATCCAAGCGCGGCTGTAAATTGCAGAGAGAGAATCCATGCAACCTATGATCAAGATACTCCACAACCCCTCGTCGCTTAAAAAACATGAATATTGTGTTTGATCTAAAATTTTTGACATAACTGTTGCAGCATGTTAAGATATTTATTATATATCTTATTATTTAATTTTGATATTTTTTATTATTAGTCTTCAAGATAATGTTTAAAAATTCAAATCCAGATATGGTGTTGAAAGAACCTTAAGGATGTAGTAATTTCTCAAACTTTCAGATTTTGCCGCAATTGTTTCTAGCACAATTAAAAACTAGAAAAATTAAATAATTAAGGCAAGATATCAAATCAATACCAAAACTTGTTAAAGCAGTTCGGCACACCTTGCTTACGTCTGCGAGGTCCTCACTCAGCTTAATTCTTTCACTAACGATAATAGTTTTATACAAGGCTTTACTGAGCCGACCCCACTAAATCCTTGATACTATCCCTCGTCCTCACAACCCGTGAAAGAATTTCATACCCAATAGTACGACCGCCTCAAACTAAAAAGGATTTTTCTCAATGATCTTTTAACGAAAAAAACAATAAATGAATAACTCAAGTGATTAAAATAATAAAAAACAAAAACAAATACACTTGAGATAGAAAGAAACAACTTCCCAATGCTTTCAACTTCTTTAAAGACTAATCTGAAAGTTGTTCACCAATTGAAACTATCATATTCAACCATTGGAATTTTTTGAACATCATCTCCAATATTGACAGCCACCAGAACAGACATAATCAATACTCAATTAGCCCACAAAAGCCAATCAAACGATCAAGTATGGTAATTACTAAAATCAAGAAAACTTCAATCAAACAACCAAATCACGCCAACCCACAAGTAAAACAGCTACAGATATTTTTCAAAACTAGCAAACACAAGACACTGAACAAAACCATCATCCACGGAGCCCAAAAGAGGAGTCACACATAAAACATCATAAAATTTGTAGCTCACTTGCTCTATGCTTCAGTCTACACCCACGTAAGGAGTCCAAACGCAAGTCAGGAGTCCTTACTTGGAGTCACACACGCAAGGTGATCTTCAACAATCTCACAATGTCCTCTAAAAATTCACAAAAACTTCATCCACACAAGAGCAAGAATAAGTGTTTTGGTAGAAAACCGATTCAGCTATGTTTTTACGTAATGTTCAAGGAGTTTTTACCAAATAGATTTCTTTCTTTATTCAATCGGCTACCAATCTTATCTAGGATAGCCTATAATCAAATTAAACAAAAGATAACCATTATCCAACCTCATCTCAATTAGGATTTGAAATTAATTAATCAAATTCAAATACCAAATTATGTCAAAATTAATAATAAGATACATAACATGTATCTTAACAGGTGTAAATAAGTAACACTCCTTATTTGAGTTGGACTTTAGTATAAGAATTGCAGTGAAATTAGAATTTTATCTCTAATTAAAGTTGAAGTGGATTATGTCAGATTGTGGATAGATATCGTGTGACTTTTCCACTATAGCAACGTAGGCTTGCGTAGGAAGGCTTTCGTGAGTGATTTTTTGTTGGGTCTTGGCATTGGTTGATTAGTTATGGGATGGATATTGTAAGAAAGTTGGAGTGGTTATTACTTGAAGAAATTCTATGTCTTAGTTTCACTATGTGTGTGTGACTCCAAGTTTGGGAGAGTGATTGGAAGTCTTAACTCCTTACGTGTGTGATTGGAAGTCTCAACTCCTTACGTGCGTGACCTACCTTCTAGACTCCTTAGTGAAGTGGGAAAATAAAAGGTTTGATGGGTCTTCAATAAATTAAGAAAAACATGTTAATAGGTGTATATGTGTAGCTGCAACTTTCTACCAAGGTTTCACGATATTGTAGCTGGGTTTATTGTTGATAATGCCTGCTTTTTTTTCCTACTATTGAATGAATTTTTGAAGGCTATCTTGAATAATCTTTTACGGCCAAGTGTACGTTGATTTATTGATCCATATATTGCCACTGGATTTTCTATTCTTGCGTGATTTTTATGAGTTGTCTTGGTTATTGATTGGGGAGTATGGGCAACTGATTTTTCTAGGTTTTATTGATGTGTGCATGAATCTTTGGTGGCTCTTTTTACTATCAATGAAGTGGTAATTTTGGGATGTTGTTTGTAAGTAATTATGTATGAAAAATTCCAGTAGTTGTCACGAATTTTGTAGCTCCATTGTTTGCAGCGATTTGGTGAGGAAACATTTATGATTATTGGTGATTTTTCTGCTACTACATATGAGTTGTTTCAATGATAATATCAAAATACTACAACAACATTCTTGGTGGACAGCTTCCCATTCTTTCGTTTTTCTTTCTCAAGTATTTTCGTTTATATTGAATTTTGTTTAGTCCTTTGAGTTGTTTATTTTATTTCGGTTTCATTAAACTTTGCTTGAGAAAATCCTTTGTTAAGGTTAGTACGAGGCGGTTGTACTATTGACTGTGAAATTCTTTCATGAATGTGAGGACGAGGGATAGTGTTAAGAGTTGTGGTGTCAGCTCAATAAAGCTTTGTATAAAGCTATTGTCATTAGTGAAAGAATTATGTTGGGTGAGGGGCCTTCAGATATAGGCAAGGTGTACCGAACTGCATTACCAAATTTTAATGTTGATTGAAAGAATTAAGTTGGGTGAGGGACCCACAGATATAGGCAAGGTTTACCGAACTACATTACCAAATTTCAATGTTTATTTGTTTAATTTCGTATTTATTTTCTATTTTTGTTTATGCTGAAAAATTAACAGTTGCTGATATAGTTACTTTATATCTAGTAACTGACAAATACAGTTACAAGTAACTACGGCAAAACCTTACAAGTAACTGCAGTCAAATCAAAGTTTTTGTGAAACTACACCCTTACGGTTTTCCTCAATTGGTATCAAAGCAAGGTCATCAAATCAGAACTTGATATAGCAAGTTAGTGCATATCCTTATTTCGTAATTATGACTATAAGAGAAGGGGCATTAATTATTAGGCCAACTTTGTTAGATGGTTCAAATTATCCTACGTGAAAATCATGGATGAGCGTATTCATTCAAGCATAAAGAATAAGAGCATGGAACTCGGTTTTAAATGGTTGGGCATATTCAGTGACGACTAATGAAAAGGGAGAAGCAGTACTTAAAGATGCATCTAAGTGAACATAGGTTGAAGAAGAGAGAGCACTTAGAAATTCTGAAGCCTTACATGCCATCTTCAGTATAGTTGATTAAGGTCATTTTTTAGTGAAATTAGCTAGTGAATTTGTGAAAGAAGCGTGCGACACTTTGCAAACTATACATGAAGGATCGAAATCTGTGATAGCCTCGAAACTTCAGATGTTGGTTGTAAGATTTGAAGAGCTGAGGATGGAAGAAAATGAAACTGTTGGAGATTTCCACGAGAGACTGTGTGACATAGCAAACCAAGCACATCAACTCAGGAAGAAGTACTTTAACCTAAAACTGGTTAAGAAGATATTGAGATCATTGCCTCCAAGGTTCGTACAAAAAATTGCGGCCATCGAAGAAGCTCCTGATATTACTGAATTGTTTTTGGATAAGGTAATCGAGATTCTTACCAACTTTGGAATGAATTTGTTGAGGGATAATCAAGAGAAGAGAAAAGAATTGGCATTGAATGCTAAGATTGGTAAAGTCGTCAATGACTTCAAAGATTAATCCGATAAGAATGAGGATATAGAGTTATTGACAAGAAATTTGAGTAAGTGGTTAAAGAAAGTGAAGAAGGATAGATTCGATTTTAGGCAAAATGGTGGGAGCTTAGCAAATAGTAATTTCAAACAACAAGAGAAAACTCAAAAAGGTGAAAGCAAAGTGAACAAAATTCAATGTCATGAGTGTCAAGGCTTCAGACATGTCTAAGCAGAATGTGCTAACATTTTGAAGAAGAGAAAAGGGAAATCCTATAGAAGCACTTGAAGTAAGAATAAATCCATAAGTAAGTATGGTAGTGAAGAAGAAGCTATGAACAATGCTGCGTTAGTTGCTTTATACAGCAAAAGTCGAGTTACTTGCTTTACAGCAACCAAGAAGAAAGTAACCGATGATAAAAACATGAGTAAATCAGAAAATTATGGAAAAACGCAGAAAATCAGCTCAAAGCTCAATCTTAGATTATGATAGTGATGACAATACTTTAGATGATAAAAAGGAAGGTGTTTATGAAACCTATGAGTTAATGTATGCTAAATGGGTCCAAACATGTAAGAAAAATGAGAAGTTGAAGGAGGAAAACTCTTCCATGAAGAACATCATTCAAGATCTTGAGAAGAAGTTATTATCTACAATAGATGAGCTTAATAAAACAAAGTTGAAGCTGGTCAGTATGGAAAAGGGAATAAGAATGTTAAACAGAAGTACCTAAAAGCTAGAAAAGTTGTTGAAAATTGGTAAGACTGAAGGAGACCTTTAAGGAATTAGTTGTAAAGGTAAATGTTCCAAGTCGAATAATAAAAAAAATTAGTGCGACTAGATCTGTCCAAGGAGAAATCTCAAAGAAAAATCAGACGTTCATACCTACATGTCACTTTTGTGGAGTAATTGGGCACATAAGACCAAAATGTTACAATTTGTTATAAGTGATGTTTTAAAAAGGTCAAAATAAAAAATCTAGAAACTCTTCGTTAAATCTCCAACGGTAACCCATATTACCAAAGCACTTTTGGGTAAAAAAGGGTCAAGCACAAGCACAAAGACATAGTGAAAGAAAAACAAGTAATTGTCCATATTCACGGCTAATTACTGTTTTTGAAGAAACTATTCAGATTGAGGAAAAGTCAGTTACTTTTGATGAAAAAGTCAATCAAACAGTTGATGACCGAGATAATTTGAAAAGGAATAAGCCTAAGTTTGAATTTCTTTGAGGGGCACAAGACTGTGTGCTTTACATTTTTGAAGTATAGTTTGATGTTATTTATTAAAACAAAAACAAAAAAGGGGTTCGAAGGAGTTATCATTTAGGCTTTCTGAGTTTTTACTTATGAGTTTTCTAAGTTTCAGTTGACTGATGTATACATGAAGCTATGCTTGATGATGGGGTTTATAAATTTGATCAATCTTATAAAGATGGAATTGAAGTGATTCTTATGTTTCTTTATTTGCTAAGATTGATCACATTAAAGGATTATTGTTTTGTCCCAAGGGGGAGACATCAGATTGTTTTTGGTGATTGTTTAATTCAGATGGAGATTTTAAGGTATCTTCGTAACTATTAGTCTTGCTTTTTGAAATCTTTTTGTTCGGGGGGGGGGGGGGGAATTGG
>JAOSBN010000003.1:2685655-2720872 GCA_027563595.1 Erythroxylum suave
TTATTGGGTTCTCGGATGGATTCTCCCTCTGCTCTCATGACCTCCAATACTTCCGCATACCGCCTGTTGAGCGGAGTCAAGAGTTCTCGCCGTTGGTTCTTTCGATCGGTCGGCTTTCTCCAACTAGACTGATCTCTCTGTCGCTTGAGCGAATCATCTGTCCTGCTACTCGGCCAGCGGTCATCTACTATGCGTTTTGTGTTTTTTAACACTTCCTCCAGTTGGATATACTTGTCCGCTCGACTTCTAATCTCTTGGATGGATTTTGGTTGATCGAGGGCCAGTGATTTCTTGAACTCCTCGTCCCTCGTGTTGCTCATGAGGGCGGCCAACATGGACGAGCAGGTGAGGTCGGGGACTTCGACAGCTTCATTATTAAACCGAGTGATGAATTCACGCAAACTTTCGTTCTTTCCTTGGGTCAACTGCATTACTTCCAAGGCCGTCTTCTGTGACCGTTTACTCGTAGCAAATTGGTTGAGGAATAGTAGCTTGAAATCCTCAAAACAGGTAATACAATATGCGGGTAGGCTGTTGAACCACCATCTGGCTCCTTTTTGAAAAGCTGTGCAGAAGGCTTTACATTGAATGGCGTCTGGGACGCAATACAGGTTCATCATCGACTGAAAATGCTGTAGATAATCGAGAGGATCGGACTTTTCAGTATATTTTTTCGGCGTTGGTATCTTAGTACCGACCGCTAGGAGGCTATCCAGGATCTCCGGGGTGAAAGGAGAGCTATATTGTGCTGGTGGTTGACTAGGGCGGGAATTCATGGCCATATTGATTCGATGGTCCACTATTTTTTCTAGGGCTTCAGTGGAGTATCGATCGGCCATTACACCAATCCGTTGCTGCTCAGGTTGGGATTGTAAGATTCGGCGAACCAGCAGGTCGGCCACTTCTTCTATTTGTCTTTGCGTGAGGGAGGGTTGTTGCGGTGCGGAAGGATTCATGGTGTGAGGATGTGGGCTGACGTCATCCTCCAGAGCCACGCTCTGTGCTTCTTGATCTTGGTTTTGAAATTGCTGTGGTTGATCATGTTGGTGAGAGTGTTCAAGGGGCGGTTCGCTTATGCCAGGGTTTTGGATGATGGGCGAAGGGTGTGTCTGTTGATCAGCGTGTGGCGATGGAAGGGCAACGGTAGTTGCAAACCCATTCGCTGCAGTGCCAGTGCCGCGACAGCGGCTACGTCAGGGTTTGTTGCCGCCGCCTGGCTGATCTGAGTGCTTCTGGACGTGGCGCCCAGATGTCGGGCCCCACGGTGGACGCCAACTGGTTCAGCCTGATTTTGGTGAGGCTGGGTGTTGCTACTTGGATCCATCGTATTGATTGTCTTTGATACTGAAATACCTGCAAAAATAGTAAGGCGCACCGGGGGTTGACTGCCGATAGGCCCCTCCGACGCTCAAGTTAGTCTTTTTGGTAAGGGTTTTGGCGGCTAGTGAATAAAGAATGATAGGTTTTTCAGAGTTGTACCTGCTTTTTTGATGAGATCATGGATTTATATAATTAATACCTGTGAGAATTAGGTCAACTATCAGTATTAGATATTCAGTCCATTCGCCGTTCTAAATCTGGGCTTGGGCCTAGCACGACCGACCCAACCAATTTCTAATAAAAACCAAAGTCAGGCAAATACCTAAAAACTATCGGGTCACCGATAGCTTTTAATTATGCATCAAGGCGTTCCTGGAACTCTTTGGCAGTGGCATCTTCTCCATCAGAATACACCCATTCTTGGACCTGAAACAGTATAAATGCTCATTTAGGAGCCCAAATAAAAGAGCTATTGCAATTGTCAGTTTGAGATTCCAAACACAATACCAAAAGAAAATGGCATACCTCATCAAGTTTTTCAGTGAAAGAACCTTCCATCAGTACTGGTCGAAATTTTGACCACTCCTTATGTTTCAACGTGCAATAATTAACATAGGAATCAAACATCATTGAAGGAGATAAAGCTGATCGTGCAACTTTAACAGAATAAGATAAAAATGAAAACATTGATGTTTTAAAATTCATGCTGTTCTATACAATAGACCTGGAAACTGTTAGAAGAACTTAGGAATAATAGAGTGACAAGTGGAGAAAGGTACACGTGGAGCAAGCAGAGACGATAGGTGGCGTTTTGCTTGTGGAGTCAAAGGAGAAGTAAGAGGCGCGTTATGGTCGGCTGACGCTATTGCATGACATCATTTCTCCATTAAAAAAAGGAAAAATGAAATTTATCTCAAAAATATACTTTTTCAACATAATTAAACTAAAATTAACATTCTTTAAAGTTATAAAATTGAAAACTAGATTAAAATTTTTAATTAACTTTCTCAATTTTTTATATTAATAATTTAGAATTTATATTTTTAATTAAAAACCAAATTAATGTTATTTTATTTTAAATAAGAAACAATTTTTATTTTTTAATATTCAAAAACTTTCATTCACATATATATAAAATGAAATTTATAGATTTCGTTTTATTTTTTAATATAATATAATGAATAAAGCAATTTCACCTGTAAAACGGTGAGCATCTAGTGTCGTTTTAAGACAATGGGGCCACTTGTGCATTTGTGGCGTAACATTTGACCTTTTATTCACCAGGAAGTCTCACATATAGCCACGTAGAACTTCAACAATCCACGTATGCCACCGAATCTCTGACCACGCGTTGCTCTGCATGCAGTACCGGTAGAACAGTAGAAGTAGAAGGGCTTTGCATACATTATATTTATAAGACCCGAAGATGCACAGTTCTATCTACAAGTTTTTCCATTCGTTTAGTTGAGGAAAAGAGTAAAAGAAAAGCTGAAGATGTCTGCTCACCCAGTAGTACCCGGCGATCCAACTCAAACTAAAACTCGGCTTGTTGAGTCTGCAACAGCTACTGTTCAAGGGTTTGCTCCTATCAACCAGATCCATCAGCACCTCTGCGCGTAAGCTTCCTATAAATTTGTTGTAAACTTCTGTTAATTATTGGAAGGTATATATCTGTAATGGTACGGCTTAAGAAAATGCAGGTTTCATTTCTATGGCGACGACATGACGCGGCAGGTGGAGGCGCATCACTTCTGCGGCCACCTGAGCGAGGAGATGCGGCAGTGCCTAATATACGACAGCTCGGAGCCGGAAGCTAGGCTTATTGGGATCGAGTACATCATCTCGGAGAAGCAGTTCCTGAGCCTACCTGATGAGGAGAAGCCACTATGGCACACCCATGTCTACGAGGTGAAGAGTGGGGTGTTGTTCATGCCTGGCATTCCGGGACCCATTCAGAGGCGTGATCTTGAGAAAGTCTGCACAACTTATGGCAAGACCATCCACTTCTGGCAGGTGGACAGGGGTGACAATCTGCCTCTTGGTCTTCCTCAGATCATGATGGCCTTAACTAGAGATGGACAACTGTACGATGAGCTTGCCCTTGGTAAGCATGATCTCGGTCATTCTTATAATTTTAACTAATTCTTGCAGTGCAGTTTTGATGAATACTACGTTTGCAATTTCTTCAGATCTGGAGAAGCGTTATGGGATCTCATTCCAAAAAGAGAGGGAGAATAGAGCTCACATGAAAGGGCCTGAATTTGGTATCCATCCTATGGCAAATGCTGGTGGCAACGGACAGGGACTCCAGACTGTGTTGAGGGAGGTGGATTGTAGACCTATACAATCTGATCCGAGGGTCTTCATTTGATCTGTACTTTGGACTGTACTGTCACTTTCGGTTCCTCATTAGTTTTTACTATGTATAGTTCGTCTTTTTGGAGTCTATTATGTGTGCTCAAACGTATATCTTTTACCCGTATGTGAACTTGTATAAGTTTACCAGACATTTCCTAAAGGAAACGAGTGAATCGAATTACAAGTACTTGAAATTATAATTAATCAGCTCTCAAATCGAATCAGCTTACTTCATTACTGCCAAAGTTCCAAATTTCAAGTTTCTTCCATAGTAACTTAAGATTTAACCAACCGTCTTAGAATATCAACACAATTTGAAATCAACATGGAATCAACCTAAAATGAATTTGATATCAATGTCAAGTGAACTTGAAATCGATTTACTCAAAATTAATCAATTACTAAAACAATTTAAGGTCTCACCTTAAATTGAGAATGATAGATGATGGAGGATTCTTACTCCTGATGCAAAGTGAACCTAGTTCTTGTGCATGAGGTCCGCAAACGCTGTGCACAAGGTCACGAAAAATCTCTAGCAACTTGAACCGTCACCTTCTTTCAGCAGTGATTCCTTTCAAAAGTTTTTAAAGCAGAACAGAGTTTGACTTTTTAGTTTGAATAACTTAAGATATCGAGTTAGATTTTCAATTTTTTTATCTGATTTGCAGCTGGAATTAAATATAAAATTAAAAATATACTTAGATGTGATCTAAAATGGGCCAGGAATATATAAATTAACTTAAATAATTAAAAAAAGATTCACATGCACTGCCGGAAAACTAATTGAAGTCAAATTACAAATAGAGGAGAATAATTTATATAATTTCACATTAAATTTATTTAATAGATTAACTTTGAAGCATGAATGAAAAAAGATTAAAGACAAACTTAAAAATTTGGTATTCTGCAAAAACTTTTAATTCTTTTTGATGCATGGAACATTAAAAAAAAAAAGCTATTCCAATGTCAGCTTTGAGTGTACAGAGAGTAAAGAAAATATAATTCCATTTTGAGAGAGATCACCAAGAATGCTAATTCCGTTGAGTTTTCTCTTTTATTCAGAAAACTAAAGTTTTTTAATTGTAATTAAAATTGACAATTTGATTATAATTAAAGTTTAATTTTAATTATAAGTAGGATTTAATCTTGATAATATTAAATAACTTATAATTATTTCTTAAAGTTTCTTAAATTTCATAATTAAGTTCAAATTAATTTAAATTAAAATTTCTCTCTTTGCATGATCTATTAGAATCTTAATATATTAATAATTGTTATAAATTATAATTAAAATTAAAATTAGATAAATCTAAACTAATTTAATTTATCTTTATTTCTCTAATTAAATTTAGATTCATAGATCAAGATTAATGTTTACAAATATATAATGAATATTAAAATATTAAAAGCAACGATTCACTTAATCTATGCATGCATTGTTATAATTTATAATTCAATCAGTTCATTATCTAATATTTCAATTAAATATAGATTATAGGATTAGCGTGTACTTTATTTAAATTTAATTATGTATGTTCTTGTTAGTTAGTAATTAGCTTATAATTGATATTTGAATATTATCTTTTCAACTTTCAATTTAACTAATATAAAATATTTTTTAAGTCATTAGTAATTAAGAATAGTAGAATATTTTTGTTAATTACTTTAGAGTGATGAATAGCTTTTTAACTTACCAACTATCTTCATGCAATTAAGTTCTATCGTTTTTAAATCATTACTAATTAAAGTTTACAAAATGTGAGTGAATGGAAACGGAACTAAATTAAACTTTCATCTATTATATATGTTATATCAGCATTGATATACACAAATTTTATACTTTAATCTAACACATGGAGCCCTCTGTATCATGAAGAAGTCAAATTTAGGTTAATTTTTTAATTTTTATTTAAATTTTATAATTAAAAATGATTAAACTAATTTAATTATAATTAATAATCTAATTAATTAATTAACTTAACCACAACAAGGGTGTTATGGGAATTTTGCACTTTCATGACTTGTTTTTCCTAATTGACAAAATATATAAAAGTTAAAATTATAATTAAATAAATTAATAATATTACATGAAAATCAATGAACTAATTAATTGTAAGAATATGAACTGACAATCACGACTTGAACTTCGCATCGATTCAACAATTAAGTATACCCTTTAGCAATGACCATGGTGTTTTACAGAAGAACTTCATTGATCAGTTTGTCTAAGTTTTCCAACGAAGTACCTGCATAACTTGTTGCAGCTTCTGCTTTCTTCTTCCATTCAAAGGCCTTGTTCTTCAACTTCTTCGCTTTCTCCCCACTCAAGACCTCCCTCACAACATTCTCCACTTCCTCTCTGGTGAAGTTATCGCTTAGTTCAACGCCAACACCCAATTCATTGCAACTCTTCCTACAGTTGTCCAATTGTTCAGCGTAGAACGGCCAACAAATCATGGGCACCCCAGAAGAGATGCTCTCAATAGTTGAGTTCCATCCACTGTGTGTTATGAATCCTGCAACGGATTGGTGGTTGAGAACTTTCTCCTGCTCACACCAACTGCCCAGAAAAGCTCTTTCTTTAGTTTCATCTACAAATTCTTGTGGGAGTATGGCTTTTTCTCCTTTGGCAAAACCAGGTCTTATTATCCATAAGAAGTTGCAGTCGCTTTTAGCTAGACCCCAAGCGAGCTCAACTACTCTCTCCGGTGCCATCACCGTCATGCTTCCAAAATTCACATAAATCACAGAGTTGAGTTGCTTGGAATCAAGCCATTTAGTGCAGTCACACTCTACGTTCCATAAGTTGCAACCTATCAGATTGTAGGGTTCTTTAGGAATAGTATTGAGAAGTAAATTCAGAGGGCCAATGCTGAAGACCTTCGGAAAGGTTGATAAAACGAAACGTAATGCTTCTTGATCCATGGCTTCAAAAACATCAAATACTATTGCAGATGGGACCAGGGCGTTCTCCAATTCATTTTCGTTAGTCTCGGTTGCGTTCACGCGTTGGAGGTATTTCATTACATCTTCCGGTTGAGCACCCTTCAGTCCTGGAATGAATTTTCTGAAGATATCCAGATGCTCAGCTATGTCTCCGCTTCCATCTGCATAAGGATTTAATTATATAATAATAAGTTGCATAATAATCAAACTTGGAATTTTACGAACTTGATGAGAGGGAAATGTTGTGGATTCATATTTCATCTGTACCTTTCAGAAGAGCGATGGACTTTCGCATCTTTGCATAACTTTCCATGACGTACAAATAACCAGACGCACTCATAGGCCAGAGGAGAACGTGGGGGATTCCCAATTCTTGAGAAACCATAACAGTATGACCCAACATAGCATCTGAAAGTATACACGTTACAGGAGGAGCTTGTGAATTGAGCTTGTCAATAAGGTCGCGAAATGGTGTCACCAGGTGCTGCCTGCAAGTCTTGATAAGGGCATCGAGGTTAAGGGCTAGATCACCGTTTCCTGTGGATGGAGGTTGGTGATCAAGAGGTATACTCCTGAAGCAAAAGTCATCAACAGTATCAGGGCCATGTGTCAAACCAAACATACGTTTGTGGTTAAACTCGGTGTTGACAAAGGTGATGTGAAAGCCTCTGTAATGGAGAAGCTTTGCGAATCTGAGCATAGGGTTCATGTGTCCCTGAAGTGGCAATGGAAGACAAACAACGTGAGGCTTAGGGATCGAACCCATCTTCTCCTCCTCTGAATTCTTCTCTTATCTCTATTGGTTTTTTGCTGCGTTATGCTATGGACAGACTCAATTCATGCATATTTAAAGGCCATTACGATATCTGAATTCCTCATAAATAATCGTCAGAAAGATTTTTCAGATATGATCTTGTTTAGAGTTGAATAACAAATGGCATGGCCAGCTTCATCTCCCTTATTTACAGGTAAGATTGATAATAATAAATTAAGATTGATCATATTAATTAATGGTAATGTTGCTATATCTTAATTTGCATCAACTTCCCACGTTTCATACCTTGAGCAGAAATTTAATCATTTCTTATAAATTTGAAGTTTTAAAAGTGAGATGAAAGAAATACTTAAACTTAAATAATTATGGAGGTTTTGTGTGCCTGTTAAATTCTATTTGTGTTTTGTGATACTTTAGTTTTAAGATTATATCAACAATCACAATTGCAAGACAACGTAATTAATAAAGTTTTCTAATTTTTAGCATAATAGATCTACTATATAATATGGATAATGGCGAGTCACATTAAATTTGTATTTTTGTGACGTGATTGTCATATATTATATTTTTATCATATATTAATTTTATTATTTAATAAATCAAAGTATAAAAAACTTTAAAATAATTATGAAGTAAAATATATGAAGGAGTGCATTATGATTTTATAAATTTTAATATCTTAAGCTTGTTAAAGAATTTATGCTTGACATAAATATAATATATGATATTAATGTGATAAAAGTACTAATATGATATTACTCGTTACGTCATTTACATCAATGAAGAAATTAAGATGAATTTTTTTAAAATAAAAAGATTTGAACAATACTTTGTAAATTTTGAGCTATTATTATTAAATTGAATATTATTTATTTATTTATTGTTACAATTAACCCTTTAATAAACCATATTCAATTTAGTACTTAAAATTCAATTTAATTAACCTACGATGTATTTTTTAAGATATAGTTGTGCATTAAAATTTTATTAGTTAGTCCTATAGTGGACAAATATTGCGATGCACGTTCTCGGTTCTCACATTAGTCTATTCTCAGAACCCACATTTTCTAAGGTCTTTTGATTCTTACAATATTTATTAGTAATTAATTATAGTTGTAAACCTTAATTAAACACATAGTGCAGTGCACGTCTAAGTTATCACCATTAAGGTCTTTTAATTATTCTTATAGTGTTTATTATTAATTAATTATTGCTGTAAACCTTATAAAACAAACCTCTGAACTAAAAGATTACTTAAACGCTCTTTTTTCTTAAATAATTGATCAACGTCATTACAAGAAATTAAAAGAGACAAGATTCAGAAAGTTCAAACATGTTAAAAGGAGATATAATGTCATTCTAACAATAAGATGTAAGAAGACTATATTTAAGGACTTAAAAAAAAAGGCAAACCCGAAAAAAGCTAAGGGAAGGTGGTCATGAAAGATATAACTTTGTTGAAACTTACAACCTTCGATAGAAAGCTTTAGCGTATTAAGAAATGGGTAAAAGACCACATTGAGAGGTCTTTCTCTTTCTCGTAATTTTTTAAAAACTTTTTCCTTTTAATCCTATATCTGGTATTCGGTCAAAACATTTATTATGTATTATTTCTCTCTTAGTTATTTAGCCTCAACATTTATTTACATAACATAAATATTTTATTGTAATAACTAATAACTTATAGTGTTTATTATTAATTAATTATAGCTGTAAACCTTATAAAACAAACCCATGAACTAAAAGATTACTTAAACGTACTTTTTTCTTAAATAATTGATCAACGTCGTCACAAGAAATTAAAAAAAAAACAAGATTCAGGTAGTTCAGACATGTTAAGAGGAGATATAATGTCGTTCTAACTAGAAGATGTAAGAAGACTATATTTAAGGACTTAAAAAAAAAGGCACCCGAAAAAAGCTAAGGGATGATGGTCATGAAAGATATAACTTTGTTGAAACTTATAACCTTCGATAGAAAACTTTAGTGTACTAAGAAATGGGTAAAAGACTTCACATTAAGAGGTCTTTCTCCTCTTAATTTTTTTAAAACTTTTTCCTTTGAATCCAATGTCTGGTATTCAGTGAAAACATTTATTATGTATTACTTCTCTCTTAATTATTTAACCTAAACATTTATTTACTTAGCCTAACTATTTTATTGTAATAACTAATAACTTATCTGTTTTATTTATTACTTGTCTTATTTCTTTGTTTGTGTTTCTATTTATTTATTTTATCTTTTATTTTTATTCTTTACCTTGTTTTAAATATTTTTTATTTATGCAGATTTATTACTATTATCTTTTATGTGTATTTTTATTTTAAATTATATATATATGTGTGTGTGTGTGTGATTTATCGAAACATCTTCTCTTTTAGTTAAGAATAAAGTTGCGTACTTCCAAACTTTCTCGAGTATAAATGTTATTACTATTGTTGTAACTGACCAACTTTATTTTACAATCGACTTATCTTGATAAGCAACGGTGTCTATCCCACGTCGTTGTTCTAATTAGTTTTACTTGTATTGTGTAGTGTGTCGTCATTTTTATTGTAAGAGATTAAGGAGAGTACTACCATTCTCCTAATGTTATTCTTCATCTTTAATCTATCAATCCAATTTTTTAATTTTTTCTAAAAAACTGTCAAAAAAAAGGGTTCTCCTGCATACACATCTAATCATCTAATAATTTCTTCATTTTCCTGATTTTCCACTTAAATATAAAGCTTATCATTAATTACTTAATTATGATTCTTAAAAGATTTAAGGATACATCCAAGTAGGGATATTATTTTAATTCTAAATCTAACTTGGGAATGTTAATGACGTGAATGATCCCTCAGAACAGCAAGTACAGAAGATGAAGATTTATAATAATGGTGGAAATTTCATGATAATAATAACACCTGCATTACAAATATACCAATATTGTCCTAATTAATTTCAGTTAAAAAATGTCTATTTTTTTATACAGAATTTTACATGAAATACTGATAAAAGTATATGTGTTCTATGTGGCTGTCATGGAACTCCCAAGGAAGATGCTGCAACACAATGGTGCAAGAGCAGCAACTGGTCCAAGGTTGGCTAGTCATAATCATCTGCAGCACGCCGTAGCCCGGCTCCGTGGTCATAAAAACTAGCTAGAAAAGCCAGTGCTTTTTTCTGGGTGCTCTGGTGGGAACATCTGTAAATGAATTAAAGATGGTGAGTGAGCTTCATTGGTTTGACAATGCAAGAGCATTCAGTAACAAGCAAAAAGGGTCTGGTTGTTATTGATGTGTTCATTACCTCCACTGGCATACAATGAATTGTAGTGAACTTCACTCCAGAAGCTAAGCCAAACCTCTAGAAATGCAAAAACAGTCGGATCAGATGTAAATGACAAGTGATTCAACTAACAATCTAACACAAATTAAGATGAAGGGAAAAAGTTCCCACTGGTTTAGTGACAAGTATGAAAAATAACACACATAATGACTACCTCTGGTAGGTTTTTTGTCGTTGGGCATTATCTCGACATAGCAAGTGTCACGAAAGGAAGTGACCAAGCAAATTTTGGTTCCGAACTGAAATTGCATTTAGAAGTCAGTGATCATTCATAGTAGAAATCAACCACATTGCAATATGATAAGACAATTACAGCATGCAACTCGCAGGGCTTGAGATATTAAAACACTTCTTCCTTTTTATGAGATCAGTTACCTCTGAACTTCTTACATATGAGACATTTCATGATTGATAAGCTGAGTTTCATTGTAGCTAACCAACTACCTCATATACTAACTCAAAGAATCAGTGGACTGAAAAAAAGGACACTGGGATGCATTAGGTATGGCATTTTCCAATTGTGGAAGGAACAAGCAGTCTTTATTCAGACACAAGAATTTGTGGAGTCCAACAGGTGCATTAGTAGGCTGATTTGAATCATACAAGTCATGAAGCATGAACAGGTTTATCCCTAGAGTAAGAAGAAAATCCCTCAAGGCTACTTTAGATAATTTGATACCAAATTCCAGAAATGTAATTTATGTTTAAACCTTTTCAATACCAAAGTTTCATCATATACAAGTATGATGTTATTTATGTTCATTGAGTTGGCCTATAACAGGCACCTGGTAGGGTATTGAAGAAGTTTTTTTCATAACAGTAAGAACTAGGTTGAGCTTGCTCCTTGTTCAGCATTGTACAAAACTCGCATAGCACAAACATTAACAAGTTAACCTAGATTCTTATACATATTGCAAGTGTCAACTTGTTTCCATATGATGCTTCAAATAAAGAATTAGAGTGTGTGCAAGTACTTACTCGATCTGCTGCTGCTTGTAGAGTTACATGATCACCCCATTCCCCTGATCTAATAGCATACAACATTCATGCATGAAAAGAAATGTTTAGTCCCATACTCATGATATATGCCATCAAATTTTGCAGGAACAAAACTAATAGGCATCACCACAGTAATCTAACTTTTTCATCTGCTTCAGGTAACTTTTGTAGTCCATCGGTACATAACCTTCATATAGTTTTCTGAAATGCTTTAGCTGAAAAAAAAACATTAATAGAATGACAAGGACAGAATGATGAGAAACTGTTAAAAACCAGAGAAAGCATATCTTCCACAAGAAAACTTACAAATGTCGTTATGCTTGTGTTACCACAGAACTAATAGAAGTCATTGCTAAACCAAAATATTCAATTTGAAAACACTATTTAAGTACTGACCCGCTCCTGGACAAATCATTATTCAAGCCCTACCATAGCCTTAATGCATATGAGACTTCAGCTATTCTAGAATACATTGACTGAATACTTGACGCATTAGTAGAGATGCAGAGTCCATACCTGCTTGACCACTTGTCTCCTCACATATTTTTGGTGATCTGGATGACCGAACAACTGATCCGCTAATGCTCGGAACTGTAATAGTTAAGTTTAACCAGTAGTTAAAAGCAGATATTGGCACGGGATGTTCATATTGACTTCTCCAAGCTAAGATCAATATTCAAAAACTAGGTCTAAGCATGAAAAATAATGAATATCGAATGCAATTACACACCTGGCAATTTCCATCACCTGCAATTTGTAATTCTGCTAAATCATACGTAGCCAACCTAAACCAAAAAAAATTGTCAGAGAAAGAAAGTAGACAAACTACTTGCATGCACAGTTACACCAAATGAAAGATATGAGGCAGTGAATACCCTGTATTTAACAAACATATCAATCAGGGACTCTCTGATGCTTGTCTATGGAATATGTTCATACGATTGTATGCCAATTAGAGAATCTATACTTTGTGAATCTCATGGAAGAGTGTGAAGGTAAAAGAGTAAACGCTAAGCGACTGAAGAAAAGGCCAAAGATATAAACCCATACTACAACAGACAAGTTATGAGCTAATGAAGAAACTTAAAGTCAATAGCATACAGGATCAAGTTACAACCTTTCAGATAGTCGTTCATGATCTACGGTTGCATCATTCACATCCGGTATCTCACCATTAACACGTGGAGTGTGCTGCAAAAAGAATGAATTGATAAGGCCCACACACGTAAATAGTTAACTGCAGATTGTATTTGAACAGTTAAAATTGGGGTCACAATCATAATGATTGATTTTACTATTCTTAAGAAAAGATGTCAACGTTGACTAGAGAATCCCTCTGCCTCCAACGAGACGAGAAGGCTTTAAACTGACATAAGGTGTTCAAGGAAGCTAGTATCCACTTAATTGGGGAAGAAAGTAAGTTTCATACATTTATAATGAGAAAATTGGATGTAAACTGCAACTTTTTATGTTACAAAAGAGTGAGGACAAATTCAACAAAAAGTATCACTTAATAATTTTTATTTCCTTAACTTTGGCAGATAACTACTTCATGGCTTGGCATGAATATAATCAACATAACTAAAATCTTTTTGCTAGAGTTCTAGAGGAACTTTTCTTTACCCACTTTTCAGTTTGCCCTAAGGGATTGACGCTGATCAAATAACTACATAGATTGGTGAATTTTTGCTCTTTCATGAGCATGTTCTCCACCTGATTTACTCAGAAATAGAAACTCTTAAACCAAAGATGGGAGTTTGACAAATATTTTGCAGAATTCGGAAGTAAGATCATTCTAACAGCTCAACTATGTCAATAGTAACTAAAATCAACTATTGTATTGCTTCAGCATTTTAGTCAGTCATTACCAATAAAAGCAAAATGAAGAAACCGAAGCATTCTCATTAAGGACCAAAATACAGAAACTGTTGATTGATAATTTAGTATGCGCAGAGAGTAAATATCATCAGGGTATTTGAGGAGAAATCAATAATTTGACAAAGGGAATCTACCGGTATAGAGTCCAAATGAGAGAGTCTCTTCCCAAGCTTTGCAGGAACTTGAGAATTTTCTTCTTCAGCTAAAATACTGGCAATGGTTTGATCATCTTCTGTATCCAGAATACTGCTATTCAAACTTGAGGTAGAACTTGCACTTGCATTGCTACGCCTTTCAGTCATACTACATCATTAACAGTAAGTCAAGATATCAAGAAACCGACACTACACAGATCCGCCCATCAATCAATTCTTATCAAAATATACAGTATATAATGGCAAGGAGTTCCAAAGTGCAGATGTAGAGTGAATATCACATAAATGCATTATGAGTGTTATAAAATGTATAGCAGACTAAAAACGAAAGGTCATCAGCAGAGAAAGCTTAGACTAGATCATTACAACAGTAAACCAGATAACCCAGACCATAAGCACTTTCCCACCCCCACCACAAAGTATGAGAAGAACAAGGTAAAGTTAAAAGAAATTTCCTTGGATTTTTCAGTGTTCATGAAGTTCATGTAAATCATTGTGCAATTTATGATTTGCTTACATTTTCTGTCTCAATCTCATGGCAACAGGAAGGAGTGCAAATAACCAAACCCGAAAACACAATCTAACTCCAGAGAGAATCATACAAAAATGACATTAAAGTGTGGATGACTTATATGGACGAATATGGTCCTCAAATCTCAAGAATAACCAAGATCTAATACTCCAAGATTGGTTAGGAACCTATCAATGCGCTTATTTGCTTGCAAACTAACAAATAGATTACAAAGAAGAAATCCAAGGTGTCAAAATGAATTCTCTATAAGCAGTATGGTATCCAATTGAGCTACAGTAACTAAATCTTTATTCGAGACCATAATATATCTCATAGAGCAAACCTTATCAAGCCAAAGAAGCAATTAAAATATACCTTTCCTATCATCCTTTTCATTTTCTTAGCAGCCAAACAAAGCATAAGACAAAGTATGCAAGTCAACAGCAAGAAAAAGGCAAAACCCGTAAACCAAACGTAAAAAAGACCTGAAACTCAAGATTGAAACAAAGAATCAAGAACACCCAGAATCATACCTACAGTTCAGATTCTGATACAACTGTTAAAAACAAAACTTTAGAGATTCTCAATTGAGAGCAGACAAGGAAATGACAGAGAACGTATCTTTGACCAAGAAAAAGAAAAACGAAAGGTCTAAGTACAATACACCAAGATAATAGCAGAAAGAACAGATGAAATAACAATATACCCAGATGAGAACAAGAAATGAAGCAAAAAGGAGATTTCTTGGGGAGAACAGTTAGGTTGATGATAGTTGATAACGGTGAGGTGTCAACTAGGTGCGGAGATGAAGGACTTTGTTATTTGTCTTGGACGAAAAGTAAGATCTCTCTCTCCTCCGCTAAGGAACCGAGGTACATGTTGCGGTTGGTGGATAACTCGTTCAGTTTATAAAGTTAACATTTTGAAGATTACCTTGCAAGATGGGAAAGATCTTAGCGAGTTCCAGGAACTAACCGTGGACAGGTTTCAGATGATGACAAGTTACGGAGTTATGTCATTGGGCTTGGAGTTGGAGGCCTCTGGTTTATGACTATGTTTTATTTTGTCTTTACTGTGAGATCATTCTTGTAAACATGTTTTCACGATTCCCCAACACAGTTGACTGAAAATAGGCGGCTTATGGAACTCTTAAAATTAAAAAAAGAAGATAAAGCCCATAATGTTAAGGTTCTGTTACTAAACTAGCAGATTCTGTAGAAGTTTTATGTTTCATTCCATTCATGAAGGAAATATATTACAGTACAAATTTGTGACATGAAGCAAGAAAATGGCCTACATCAAGAATCCAGGTATCTGAGTTGCATCTGAAATTGCCATCCTGAAAATGTTCCCAGTTTTTTTGTCTTTGGTTTTCAACTTCGATTTTACTCTGAAATTGCCTGCAAACACCAAATATCAACCAGTTTGCTATTTAGAGGCTTCGTCCTATCCAAAGAATCCAAATCAAGGAGGTCAAAAGAGGTTTATCAGACTTGATAGGATCTATAAGGCCAAGGGAATTGCGGACTCATCAGTTCTCTGGATATCATCAATGAATTCTGTAAGATTAGACCGTGTCTTTAAGCCAGCCTCCTCTCCCATGGTCTTCTCATAAAGTGTCTTCAATCTACTTCCCATCTCATTATCCTCCATCACTGACTTCAATCCCTCTTCAATATCCTCCAATCCAAATCCGTTTATCTGCACACCTATTCTCCATTTCTGAACTATGTAACCACAATTCAGAAACTGATCTCCTGCCACAGGATAGCACAAAAGCCTCTTCTGACACTGTATGGCCTCCATTGTTGAGTTCCAACCACAGTGTGTGAGATAACATCCGACAGCTTTGTGTTGCAGAACCTCCATTTGCGGTGCCCAAGAAACCACTTTTCCTTGCTTGGACACTCTGTCGATGTATCCCGCCGGCAACCCTTTTCGCCAACCATCTCCGAGCACCCAAATGAATGGTCGTCCCAAAGCCTCAAGTGTCAGTGCCAGACCCGCCATTTTCCCTTCTCCGATAGGACTAACCCAACTTCCAAACGACACATAGATAACTGAACCAGGGTTTTGCTTGCCTAACCATTGTAAACAACTTGTATCTTCAAGCCAGAAGCTGGGGTTTTTCAATGTTCCATGCTTACTACGCAAAGGTCCAACAGGGAAAACAACTGGTTGTCTGTTGCTGGAGTGGTTGTTGAGAAATGCACCGTTTTGTGGTTTGACATGGTCGTCGACGGAGTCCTCCAGGAAGGAATTCACCAGAAGCCATTGAAGTGATTTTGACCGCTCCATTGTTCTTGTCCAAAACTTGAATCTTGCTTTTCTTGCTGAAGGACATCCAATCAACCATGGAAGTTCGTCACTAGATAGTAAAGGCTGGTTATGTAAAAACTTTGCTGGACCAAAAACTTGGGGATTTCCTGCGGCCAAAAGTCAGCGATACTCTTAGAAACAAAATAATAAATATAATATGTAATAATAGTTTTTTTTCATAATTTTTCATCTAAATCCTCAGTTTATTATCCCTTTTATATACAGTGTCATGGTTGACCTTGAACAAAACAACAGCTTCTATTAATAGTTTGAATTGTTCGAGCATTGTAAATAACTGACCATTATCTGAAATAAGTCCGACCCTTGTCATGTCAGGAATGGCCGAAAACAATTGGTAAGTGGCAAGCATGGCGGGCCAGAATCCTGCGACAGGGACGCCACATCGGTGACCAACTTCTATGGCAGAAGATACCAACAAATCAACAACCATGCACGCTACTTCACCGTCTTCGTCAAGCTTGACGACAATACCCTCCAAGTGAATTGGCAAGCAGCTCTCAATGGCCTTCTCGTTGGCAAAGAAATCACGAGGCGTGTCCATTTGGAGACCGTCTGGTACTGATACACATGAAATGTCAATACTCGATATGATTCTACGGTGGATGAACTCCGGAACGATCATTACGGGATCGAATCCATGGCTGAGAAAGGCTGAGGCGAGTTTGAGCATGGGAGTGACGTGGCCTTGTGCAGGATATGGAACTAGGATGATCTTAGACCTGCTTATGGGCTTTATGTTTCCCATTATCTTACACTTGAAACGCTCAGGTTCTTGCTAGTTACTTCAGAAACTAAACTAAAGATGTGTTCAAGTACCAATGCAAAACCGAATTTATAGAAGTAGACAAGAGGAGGAGAAGGGAGAGTCAACTAAGCATGTGCAGAACTTTTGGCCCTTGCTTCGGAGACAAAGCTGATGCGTATAATCAAATGATAGGCTATATAATTATTGCTGCATTTCATCAATCATCCATTCCTTTATTAATAAATACTACTAGATTTCTTATCATGTTACATAACATTACAATGTAGTGAACATGTGTTCCAATATACTACCATCAAGAAATCATTAATCTTTGAGAAAAGAGTTTGGTGGCGCGAATAGTATAAGCAGACTTGAAATAACTGCGAACTAAATTATCCTGACTTAAGACTAATATCTCACATGGGCACGTATTTCTCACTCAAAACTTAGATCTTATAATTAATTAAAGACTCATTAGGTACAATACCACTCGTAGAGCACTTCTGGGCTCAATGTGCGTGACCGCAGAAACTGTTTCATTAGCTATCTATTTCCATTAAAAGGGTGGGCAAAAGTTAGGCTGATGGGAACCCTACCCAACGCCATATCCTTTAATATGATAGGGAGGTATGGGTTGTTTTACTACACGTGACAAATCTAACATGCCAGATGAGATAAGACTTCCATTCATGTGTCGTGGCTTTTCCTCTGTCACATACTAAATAATCCATTTGCTCAGCTTCAGCTTCTAACTTTAAGTGGCAGTGGTAGTGGTAGTTAGCTTTTTTCAGCATTATCTGCTACATGGTTTCTGCAACAGGAAAGTGACTGGAGTAGCACTTGTTTATATATAAAATGGCATCCTCTTTTTTTATCTTACAATTGACATAACTGCTTAAGTCATTCTGCGAGAATAATCAAGGATCTAGTACTTATCCATAATGTTACATCGTCCCCAAAGTGAGAAACATGTGAGGAACGAAGAGTGTCCAAGAACACTCACATGATCAACATCAGCATCAATTGTGATCCATGTCCAACATGAGAGAAACATGACAAACATGCAGACACTTGTTGTCATGTCAAAAGTATAGATTATGACCTGTTAAAGCAAAGAACAAAACATCTTTTGCAGATGGTGAATGTGCATTGATTGGTTAAGAGTTTGTACACTTGCTCTATTGCCTAACTTGTCATGAATTTTGGTCCTTTCCATGATTGTTTTTAAAGAAAACAGCAGCTGAAAGGAGACAACCCAAACGTGATTTTCATGAATGGATTTTGATCACCCGATCGAGAAGTGGAAGAGATGATGTGATCGCAATTAAGGGTTGAACAGAACATGATTAATCACTAATAAATTCAAAAATTTTATGAGATTTCTTTTATTTGTTAAAGCAACTTGTATTTTTTATTTAAAAAATCGTTAATTATCAACGATTATCACTTAAAGCAGGGGCCGGCTACATGATATGACCCCTGAGGAGTGGTCGAGTTAGTGGAGTGGGAGGAGGCATGGGGTTAAAAGTTCTTGTGTTCAAATCCTCATACTTATACTCTCTCGATCAAGCCTGTCGTATAGGGCTTGCCTAGTGTGGAGTACGTTGTTGGTGTGATTTACAGGTTATTCGGTCAATCCGAAAATTTACCTAGTGCGCATTCAAATGATAGCAACTACAGGTTTCTCTTTTTTATAAAAAAAAAAAGCTACATGATATGACCGTATTAATCTAAGCTAATATAATTATAGTATGTTAAAGGTGGATGTTAGTCTATTTTTTTAATTATATGTGATATTTTTTAAAATTAGTGAATTTTTCAGATAAAAATAAAATTAGCGTGATGAGTGAAATTTTCCTCAAAATCCATTATTTTTCTTGTAATTAATCTGTCCAAGTAGTTGTATTAAACTTTAAAGTAACACAGAGATAAATAACAATAAGAAACATAACTAAGGAATCATAAAAGCACAGTTGAAGCATAAAACAGCATAATTACTTGTAGTTTACAAAGTAATGGACCTAACTAAGCTTTTCCATGTATGAAAAAGTAATGGAATTGAAGTTGGTGAATGGTCCAATTGCAATTCCTCCCTTAAACTTAAAAAAAATAAAAGTCAAAAAGTTGGCGAGACACAGTCAAAGGAGAGTCATTAACATACACAAGTTATTTCCGTAACTCGAACACCTTATTTTCTTTTTTACTGTGATTGGTAAAGAGGTATACCTTATTTAATATTTTTTTCCTGTGGTAAAAAAATCTTTACAATTTTATCATTTTATCACAAATGAAGAACTTTTTACAACTTTTATCCAAAGTTGAGGAAAAACTTTCATAGTATGTATTACAAGCAAAAATTTTCAATTTCTATACTGATATAATCATATACGATTCAAAATCTCGAGCACATACTCGTATCATAAATTAAAGTTAAATATAATTTATGCGATGTAAAAACGTACTAAAAAAATACTTTCTATATTTTAAAAAATTTTTATAACAACTCGTTAATATGTTAAAGATTATTCTCATAACTTAATTGTGATCTATTTATATAAAAATTTATTTCAAATAATTGTTGTTCATAAATCAATTAATTGTTCTTATTAATTACTAAAATGAATAACATAAAATTATAAGAAAAAATTGTAATTATTTATTAAATTTTAAAAAGCTTGGTTCCTTTTCATTCTTATTAATAATCGTTTGAATTACATTTATACTTTACTTTATTTATTTTATTTATTTATGTTATTTAATTTCTCATTTGGTCATTTTATTTTTTATTTGCCTTGATCTTAAGAATATTATAATATGTTATAACTATTTTTTTTAAGAACTGAAATTAACACAGTGGAGCAAGAACTGATATCGATTTGATCTTTTCTACGCTAAAAGTGCGAATGGAATGAAGAATGAGACATTAGAAATTGTTTACGTCAGAGTCCATTGGGCCTCAGTTCTATTAGTTTGTAAATCCTAAATTCTCCTTTCCTAGGGTTCCTCTTCTCCTCAGTCCCTGAACTTACTGGATCGCGATTTCTTCTATTCGCAAGTAATTTCCTTTTCACCATTTATCTTCTCAAGTTTTGATCTTTTCTTTTGGTACATGGCATTCTGATTGTTAATTTTTGTTCACTAGTTTTAGAACAATGGAGAAAGGAGTACGCTGTTTTGTTTTATCTTAGAAATTGTAAAGTTTGGGTTTTTTTTCTTAATTTTGACCCTGCGGCGTGGTTGTCGAGGAGATTGCATTGGTTGAAATCAAGCTCTGATAGTGGGTTCGAGGTGAAAATCTACTGTTGAACTTTGTGCATGAATGGAATTGATCGGGTATTGTTTTGTGGGTTTGGTAGTGTAAGAATGCATTCGTAATCAGTTAACTAGTTGATTTGATATTTACATTTCATTGCTCCTCTTGCATTGTTGCCGTGTTATTCTAGTCGGGATTTGTTTGATATAAGAGATTTTTTTATAGTTTGTTGATATTAATGAACTGCCCAAGAGCAGAATAGATTTTTTAGAGTTTTGACCTTGATGTGGTTGTTTTGGAACTTGTGAGAAGCCTGTTTCTGATTTGCAACTTAGTTTGTTTGATATAAGAATGCTTTAGATCTTTTTTTTCCCTTGGACCAACAGTATTAGTTCTGTGACAGTTTTAGGTGTTTTTAGAGGCATTCGGTATCATGGGAGATTTTACAATTCAGATGAGTGGCAATCTTATCAATCAGCTTGTTAATGGTGGTGAGAAAGTAAAGAAGAGAGCAAAGAAATCTAAACCTAAGGTACCGCGAGAGCCTTCTCAACCCCAAACTAAGGTCAATGAGGCGCAGTTTCATGATGGTTCTGAAACGCAGAGAGGAACTGCACCAGGTTGGCCAGTTCAACGAAGTTTGTATACACCAGTAGTATATCCTCCTGTGCAGCCTGCTCATGCAGAATTGGATGCAATTCGATCTGTTCTTCAGGATAGTGAAAAGGTTCTGGAGAGGTTGCAGAAGCAGGAGGATAACATGGTGCAAGAAGTAACAGAGAAGGCCAAGGATCTCCATGAGAAGGAATTTAAGCTTCCATACCAGAAGCCTATCCCTTGTCTGGCCGATTATGATGCTTGCCGAGCCTGCTACAAGGATCACACCAATGATATCTTGAAATGTGCCCCATTCACCAGGAGTTACTACGAGTGTGTCCAGCGTGCTAGGCAACAAATGAGTTCAGCGGATAAATAAACTTTTGCTGAGGAGTATTTTTCAAGTAACATACAGGATTTCAACCTTGCCAAAGAGATTTCGAGGTTTAAATAAGCCATCCACTATTTCTCCAACCCAAACCCCATTGCTGAAAGCATATGCAGTGCTTTCATTTTGTACTTTTGAATTTTTGTATCTCCCCAGTACAATTGGTGGTTTGGTTTCAATCAGTAAGACTTACAGAGATTCAGTTCTGTGGGTGCATAAGGTAATTATCATACTTCTCTTAACGAATAATACTTTTACAGACCGTTGATTCACATTTGGTTATGTTGGCTACATCATAGTTATAACTTGCTAGTGGAAGATGATTTTCAATAGAAGAGAATGCTTATATGCATCATGTGAGCACAAAAAGAGCTTTGGCCATTACATTTGCTTACATAGATACTCATAGTTGTGTTGAATTTTCTTGTTCAATTACTATAGACGAATCATTTACATTTACACTTACATGTATCTCGAGATGATGGTTGGTCAGATAACCTGTTCAGGGTTTAGTTCCGTGGGGTTCTCAACAGTATCAACTGCTCAAGCAAAATAAGAATTTTCAGTGCTTCCAAGGAAAGCTTGAAACATAAAACTTGGAAACTAATGAACAAAGAGATACAGGGCATACTTCATAAGCTTGAGTTGTGGCAGTTAATGAACAAAGCTTCAAATGAGCTTACACATTAGAAAATGGAAAACCTTAAGAGCCAAATCTTCTGTAGACAAAGTCAAGGTTCTAGAAAAGGCTTATGTAACTGCGATCAACACCTAATATTTCAATCGTCAAACACCGGCTTTAATGGCATAATTTAACTTTGCGTGTCTTGTTGAAGTTGTCATAGTCAAGGGAGGGGGAGGCAAGTCTGGTTCCTCACGTGTAACAAGGGCTTAATTATGAAAGTAATTAACCGATGGATTAAGATCATTAAGGGCAGATAGAGATCATCTGTACAACAATTTACTGATTTAGGGAATGTAATAGCTAACAGAATTTGAGTTTGACCAACCAACAACCTCTTGGTTGCTTCCAACTTTTGCAAAATTTGATATTATTTTTTTGGGGTTGAATAAATAAGATTTTCTATGATTTAATCATTTTTTAATTTTAAATTATAAAAATTATCAAATATCTCTTTATATGTTGATTTTAAAGAATACCTTAACAACAATTTTTTGTCGAGTATTTCTATTAAAAGATTTTAAAACAGGGATGAAGTTGACCCAATTAATAAGTGTTGACAGTTTGGAAGAGCGAGTGCAGACAGGGAAGCCGTTTCATTTTGGAAATCTTACAATTGCAACTGTTTAATTTTAATAAAACAATGTATATTTTCTTTCATAGGACAGAAGGAAAGTAATATAGTAAGGCCTGCCTTAGTTGAATCAACCCTTTTTTTTCTCACGCGGTGTGACCCGTCAGCCACCATTGCTTTTTGTTTCCTTGCTAGGTAGGTAGTAGCTTAGCTACAAGTCCCTGGCACTCTGGCAGGAAGGAAAGTAAACAACTAGTCCCTCTTCTTCTCCTTCCCCTACGTATCATATTTCTCTATAAATAATATACATATCGATACCACAATCATCTCTCAGGAAAAGCTTTTCTTCCAAGATGAGTCACAATCAGGCTGCAGGTGTCTTTCATCTTAGTCCTTTCTTTCTCTTTCATAAAAATGGTTATTTGTGTGATATTAATAGGACAAGACAAGGATTTTCTTCCCATTAATGTGTTGATTCTTGTATTATATGCATGAACTTCTCATCTTAGAACTTCACTATGTTTTGGCTGTCCTATAATTGGAATGATTGGCGTTAACATGGGAGATACAGTTTACAGAAACAACGATCATATGATTGTCTTTTGATTATGTAAAAAACTAAGTTTGCTTGGAATTTGACAGCATATCCATATCCTCCACCACCAGTATCAACCGGTCCAACTGCATATGTAGCACCCCCTCCGGCGGGTTATCCTCTCAAAGACTATCAATCCTATGCTCAAAAACCTGTTCCTCTGGAGACTAAATCCAGAGGTGATGGCTTTTGTAAGGGCTGGTAAGTATGATCTCATTTACCGTGTAATATATGGATATATTCATTTTCAAGTTCTGATGATCGTGTTTCAAACAGTTGTGTTCTTATATATTATGTTTCTCTCTTATGCAGCTGTGCTGCCTTGTGCTGCTGCTGCGCCTTGGATGCTTGCTTCTAGGTCTGACATGGGGACTTTTTCCATCCATTTGTGCTTGTCATATTCATAGTTTTACAGTTTATACTCTGCTATTTGTTGATGTAATAAAAGAAATACTTCTTTGGAGATCTCAAGAGTGGCTGAAATGTATATGGATTTGATTCATAGTTTTCGATTTCTCTTTATATTATGTCTTAATTTGGTTAAGTTTTCCACACTTACGGATGATGGATTTTTTCACTTCTTGTTCAAAGGCGATTGGAAGATGATAATTATCGTTTTTAGCTTAGAAATTGTATTATAAGTAGGAGTGGGAAGTTGACGATTTAGTGTGAGGAAAGACTAAGACTTGCAAAACACAATTTGAGTTTGTTCACAAGTAAGTTTGGTTATGTTCATATCAAGTGATCAAATTGGTTATTGAAAATGAATTCAAACACTTCTAAGTTTGATTCTACTTTTCAACACCCTTCAAAGACTTTGTGTTAAAAGGTCCCTATCACCGATCAGTTGATTACCGATCATGAATTTATTAAATAAGCTAAACAACAACAACATATAGTATGAATCTTAGCTGATATGTAGAGTCTGAAGAGATTCAATAATACACAGTCTTATCTAAAAAATTAATAGAGAGACTATTTTTAAAGAATTTATTAAATAAGTAATTAATAAAATATTATATTTTTTAAAATTTTACTTATTACACATAAAAAAATGAGGGCTTCTAGAGAATAAGTAGGGCAAACTCAACTTTAAATTTGTGATTAAATATAATCTTCATAAATAGATTGACACTTCTTTTGTATTTTATTTAAATATTTTTATAGTTAGTTTTATTTAGACTTGTATAGAGCTAAATCAACTCAATTTTTTTTTTTAAATAAAGTAAACTTATGAAATAAACTTTATTTTTAAACTTAAATTAAACATGTTATAAAAGCTTTAAATTTAAGTTTATCCTATAAATTAATACTTTAAAAACTTTCTAGTGGTCAGATAAAATATAAATGGGATGTTGAATCATTTATTAAAATAAAATATATGTATAAAATTATTTTAAAATAAAGATATAATCTCTTATCATAATATGTACAAGTAATAATTATAATCAAAAATTAAATTAAATTAAAAAACTATGGGTTGGTCATTTTTTTAATTGGAATCGAATTTTACATCTCGAAGGCCTTCAAAGCCTAAGCCCAAGCCCTAAAAGCTTGCTAGGGTTTCTATTACTTTATATATAAATCAACATTTCAAAACATTAGGGCTTAGAGAGAGAGAGAGCGCGAGTGAGTGAGGCAGAGTACAGAGACAACTCCTAGATGGTGAAGTTTCTCAAGCCAAACAAGGCCGTCATCCTCCTCCAGGGCCGCTACGCCGGCAGGAAGGCGGTGATTATAAAGTCCTTCGACGACGGAACCCGCGACCGCCCCTACGGCCACTGCCTCGTCGCCGGAATCAAGAAGTACCCGGGCAAGGTCATCAAGAAGGATTCCGCGAAGAAGACGGCCAAGAAGTCGCGCGTCAAGTGCTTCATCAAGCTTGTAAACTACCAGCATCTCATGCCCACGCGCTACACGCTCGACGTCGACTTGAAGGACGTGGTTTCCGTCGACGTGTTGCAGAGCAGGGACAAGAAGATAGTCGCCGCCAAGGAGACTAAAGCCAGGTTCGAGGAACGATTCAAGACGGGAAAGAACCGGTGGTTCTTTACAAAGCTCAGGTTTTGAGCTTGTGGGATTGTTTTTCGGATACAACTGTTTTATAGTCTTGTTTTGTTTGGAATAATATTTGTGAAAGAAATGAGTTTATTATGGATCAAGATGAAGACTTTTATTAATTTGTTATTGTTAAATGTTGATTTTTGTTGCAACATTTCCAGATCAGCTTCATTTTAGAATCAAACTCTATATTTAATACTTCTACATCCTTTGCATTTCATGTGATTTGCTTAATTTTCCAATGCATCTTGTAATTGTTTGGCTTGTGGAAGTCTAGTGTTCAAGCGCAAGATTGACTTACCCTGCATGGGTACACTTGATATGAATCTCATGTAGTGGGTGTGTTGAGATCTCTAGTGCTAGGTTTGTGTGACAAAGTTTTGTGCTGGGACCAAACCTTTGGTTCCTTATTCTAGTAAGTGATCAGTTTTTAGAAACCAAGCTTATATATAGTGAACTTGTGAACTGCAGGTAATCAGAAGGTTCATTAGGTATAATACAGTGCTACACATGGGTTGTGTACGTCTTAGCAACCCAATATAACAGGATTAGTAACTTTGATTAATCTAATACTTGGGGCTAGCTTTTGATCTAGTGTATGACGATCTTATTCACGAGCAAACGAACTTGACTCTATTTGGCTTCTGATTTATACCACTTCGCTTCAGCCAAATTCCGTTAAAATGATTTTCTTGCTCTTTGTAAATGCACTTGAACGCCCCATCCAAGCTCGGTTTCATAACAATAAGCTAAGCTTGGAGGCACCCTATTCGACTATTTTTTGTGACAATTCATTCTTTCTAAGATTCTTCTCTCCTGAATTCTGTCATGTTTCTTGAATTCTCGAAGTCACTATAAGTGTCTCTGGTTAAGCTGCGCATTTGCACTTCATCTTAACCAGTTTGTGTTTGGCAGGAGATAAATTACCCAAGCTTTAATTGCTGGTCATTATAAAGCAAGATGACTGTTTTAGGAGTTGAATTATAAATCAAATTTGATGAGAAATAACAGTCAGACATCTCGGATCACCTTTGACGAAAATGCTAGATCTGCGGGAGTCTTCTCGTATTAAAAAACCAGGGTGAATCATTATCACTAAAGCCACTGACAATCATTGTCACTAAAGTCACTGAGAGTTTCATTTATCTTAATATCTTTTTCAGTGTGGAAGGGTTGTGTTCTGTACTGAAAATTTATAAGATAGTCAGATTTGAATGTAGATAAAAATATCATGGCAAATATGATATTTTAGAACATGAAAATGTCTGATTGTTAGATATATAAAATTGGTTGAAATAGTAATTAAATTTACAGTGTCATGTAATTTTGAGCAAAATGATATATTGCTGAAAGGTATAACCGTATTGTAAAGGACATAAAGAAATCAATGCTGCATATGACTAATCATTGATTATCTAGAAATGTAGAAATTCAGCCTTACGTACATTTGTGTATGGGATTGCATTGTGATCTATTTATATAATAAATTATTTCAAATAATCGTTGTTAATAAATCAATCAATTGTTCTTATTAATTACTAAAATGAATAACATAAAATTATAAGAAAAAGTTATAATTATTTATTACATTTGAAAAAGCTTGATTCCTTTTCAGTCTTCTTAATAATCGTTTGAATTACATTTACACTTTACTTTATTTATTTAATTTCTCATTTGGTCATTTTAGTTTTTATTTGACTTGATCTTAAGAATATTAGAATATGTTATAACTATTTTTTTCCAAGAAGTGAAATTAACACAATGAAGCAAGAACTAATATCGATTTGATCTTTTCTACACTAAAATTGCGAATGGAATCAAGACTGAGGGGGTGCTTGGTTAAGGGGTATGGGAATAAATCGATAGGAAAGGAATGAATGGTAATAGTTGGTTATTTATTATGGTTGATTGAATAGTTTTTTCACACCTCAGTTTTAGATAATAGTTCAAACCCTCATATGTGGGATTCCCGCAAACACTAATTTTTTTAATTTTTAAACTAAATATAATTAAACTATCATTTATTAAAATATAATTAAGATGTAATTAATTAACATAAAATATAATTTATTGAAATAGAATTAATTAAAATGTAATTATTTAAAATATAATTGGTTAATTAATTAAAAAGTAATTATTTAAAACATAAGATTAAAAAGATCACCTAATTAAATTATTAAATAAAGGACCTCAAATTCATGCATTTGTATAATATGTCAAGTATGGAAATTTCTTCAACAAGATGTTAATTATGGACTAATAAATGTTTATAATAAATATTGGAATTAATATAATAAGATTCAATTATTTCATTGATGTTATAATTTTATTCTAAACTGCATGTATTTAATTTTTTTTTAAAATATATAACGTATAAACTAGCGCGCGCCCACTGAGTAGTGTATGTCTATTCAACCTCAATGGCAATAATACAATTCCAGGGATTAATAAGGCCTGCGGCCTGCCATAGTTGAATCAATCCTTTCTATTCTCAGGCGGTCTGATCTGTCAGCCGCCTCTCTTTTTGTTTCCTAGCTAGGTAGGTACTCGCTTATCTACAAGTCCCTTCCAGGAAGAAGGAAAGTGTAGAATAAGTCGCTCTTCTTCTCCTTCACCTACTTAAAGTCCCTTCCAGGAAGAAGGAACGTAAACAAGAAGTCGCTCTTCTTCTGCTTCACCTACTTACCATATTTCTCTGTCTCTTTTTTTTTATTAGCACGCAAAGGGTCTTAATTATGGGAGGATATCTTTACCTCATCCATACTTAGACTAATCATTGCTCACGTCAGATTTAACCCGTAGAAGTTAAAGTGTTAACCAAATAGATTTTTTTATTCTCGAAATTTCTAATTATCGGAAGAGAGTACTTAAACACTCACATCCCCTGCTGATCATATTTCTCTATTAATAATATACGTATCGATACTACAATCATCTCTCACGAAAAGCTCTTCTTCCAAGATGAGTCAGACGCAGGCTGCAGGTGTGTTTCATCTAGTCCTTTCTTTCTCTTTCGTAAAAATGGTTATTCGTGTGATATTACTCAGAAAAGACAAGGATTTTCTTCCCATTAATGTGTTGATTCTTGTATTATATGCATGAACTTCTCATCTTAGAACTTCACTCTGTTTTGGCCGTCCTAATTGGAATGATTGGCGTTAACATGGGAGATACAGTTTACAGAAACAACAATCATATGATTGTCTTTTGATTGTGTAAAAAACTGAGTGTGCTTGGAATTTGACAGCATATCCATGTCCTCCACCATCAGTATCAACCGTTCCGTGTGCATATGTAGCACCACCTCCGGTGGGTTATCCTCTCAAAGACTATCAATCCTATGCTCAAAAAGCTGTTCCTTTGGAGACTAAATCTAGAGGTGAAGGTAAATGCCATTGGAAGTGCTGGTAAGTTTGATCTCTTTTACTGTATAATATATATATATGTTCATTTACAAGTCCTGATGATCGTGTTTCAAACAGTTGTGTTCTTATATTTTGTGTTTTTCTCTTATGCAGCTGTGCTTCCTGCTTATCCGTCTGCGTCGTGATTGCTGGCGGCTTGAGCAACGCCTCCTGACATGGGGACTTTTCCATCCAATCCATTTGTGCTTGTCATATTCGTACTTTACAGTTTATACTGTGCTATTTGTTGATGTAACAAAAGAAATACTTCTTTGGAGATCTCAAGAGTTGTTGAAATATATATGGATTTGATCCATAGTTTTCGATTTCTCTTTATATTATCTTACATTTGGTTAAGTTTTCCACCCTTACGTATAATCGATTTTTTAAGTTCTTGTTCAAAGGCAATTGGAAGATAATAATTATCTTTTTCTTAGCTTAGAAATTGTGTGAAATAGGAGTGGTAAGTCGACGATTTAGTGTAAGGAAAGACTAAGACTTGCAAAACACAAGTTGAATTTGTTCACAAGTTTGTTTCGTTATGTTCATATTAAGTGATCAAATTGGTTATTGAAAATGAATTTAAGCACTTCCAAGTTTTACTTTGTGTTTGCTGGTCATTATAAAGCAAGATGACTATTTTCGGAGTTGAAGATAAATCAAATTTGATAAGAAATTACAATGAAACATCTCGGATCACCCTTTGACGAAAATCGTAGATTCGCAGGAGTCTTCTCTTGTCCAAAAACCAGGGTGTATCATCGCCACTAAAGCCACTGATATTTTCATTTATCTTAATATCTTTTTCAGTACAGAAGGGTTTATCTTAACTTTTGAAGAATATGTCAATCAAATATGACTATCTTTTAAATTAGAGTTTATACAATTTTGTACCAAAAAATATTTCACAAGGAGACCACAAAATTTGACATTTCTTAAGTGGAAGATTCTAAAATAAATAGAACTATTTCAGCAACACTTTACCTAACAAAAAAACATCATTCTCAAATCACAATGATGTTAATAAACTAAAATAGGCAAAAAAGAAATGATATTTTATATTCCCCATGGAAAAATTTTATAATAATAACATCAACAACTCAGTGATATTCTCGCTAATTTGCAAAGTTTAGAAAAATTTAATAGTATGCAACCTTATTCTTAACTGATAAAGATTGTCTCTGAACTCTTATGTAAGTCACATATGTAAAACAATTACAAAAATTGTTGTTGAAAATGCTTTATGAATAATTTGTACCAATTTTGGCATTAAATAAAAAATAAGGAAGTATTCTCAGTAATTAAATTTTATTTATTATACTTAAGTTAAATATATATCTGCCTATCTTATATAATTAAAGTGGATAATAATAAAAAATAAGAATAGATTAAAAAACTAAATTAAACACAAATATTAAATACAAAAATAATGTTTAGAGAATCAAAATACATAAATATTACTTTTAATTATACTAAAAGTTACTCCTCTCTTATATGATTAAAATTGAAAAATATTGTCAATTACATCTTGCCCATGATTTGAGGAGAACAAAAATCTATAAAGTCAAGTGTGTTATACATCAAATAAGTTGCTACGTATTTTGTTTTTGGATGATCCTTGATAGGCTAATCCTGCTTCATTGGTTTCTTTTTTTGTTAAATATCAAATTAGTCTGTCTTTTAAGTATGTTTGAGGCTGCATTCTATGTTGCTTATGTTTTAGGCTTTTAATATATTACTGTCACATTGACTTTAATGTAATTACCACCCATCAGAGATGCAGTGTTTCTCCGAACATTGGATTCTAGCATCAAACGTAATACTGCAGTTATAGAAAAATTAAAGCAGATAAATAAAGAACAGAGGGAAGGGCTGATGGATGAATTGCAAAGTGTGAATCTTAGCAAATTTGTTAGTGAGGCTGTGACAATTATATGTGATGCAAAGCTTAAAACATCTGACATACAAGCAGCTGTTCAGGTAGCCTGTGTATTCAGTCATTAGCGTAATACTCGATGGTGCTTGTTCCATGTTATTAAGTTAGGTTAAAATGCACATGTTAAAGTTTTTTTTTTGAAAAATTAAAAAGAAATAGATTAATATATAGAAGAATTGTACAGTGGGTGGCCATAAGGACCAAATCCAAACGCTACACTGTAGGCAAAACGCTGGCATAAAAGCCAAAAGTAAAACGGTGGCAGAATTCTACTCACAAACGGTTCGTTTAACATTTAGGGCAAAACTAACTCTCCCTTTCGCAAACACGAAACAAGCTGCTCAATTCGGTAAGGCAACAGAGCTTTGGGGATGGGGCGAGAAGATCCCCGGAAGAACACTTCAAGTTCGTCTGCTAACAACCCAGGTGTGTGGTTCAAGCACTGGATTTAAGGATTCATGCTCGACTAGGCATAATAGCTTAGTTCTTTTCCAGCAGGAGCCGTTTGCTGTCGACACAAGAGATACACCAATCGATAGAGAAGGGGGAAGAGACCGATCCAGGTGAGTTGATTTGGGAGTATCCCTCTTTTAGAGGACGGATTTCCCATTTTTATTAAACTGTGTCCCGCAGGGTAAGGAGCGCAACATCAATCACGACAGGGTGGTAGCGCACAGAAGCTATCAGATCCATCCTTGCCAACAGGTGAGTAAGACTTGCCCTTGTATATGCTCAGTTTGTGCCTCTATAATCTCCATTCCTGTGCTATCTGGGGAGGGCATACCTTGATAGAATTAGAGACAATAAGTTGCTCTCGGATTTTATGAAAAATGTACTCTTTGACTTGAAATGCTGATCTGTTGAAAGCTTTGAATCTGCGCATATTCCTTTCTGCCCAAATTTCTTTAATGCATGTAACAAAGGATATTAGACATATAAGGTTGTTAGGAGAAGAATTGAGATTTAGCCTTGTGAACCTCTGCATGATCTCTGTGAAAAGAGATGAGCTGAAGGACCACATGCATTTGCGTCTGATCCACGACCAAATGTCATTTGTGAAGGGACACTCGAAGAAGAGGTGATCCCGGCCTTCAACTCCTGAATTACACAATACACATGCTAGATTAGACTCCAAGAATGAGAGTCTATCCACTGTGCTTAGCTTGTTTAAAACAGCTAACCATAGGAGAAATGAATGGCTAGGCCTTAGTTCTTTGTGCCATACCACCCCATACCAATCCACCTCTGTGTCACTGTGAAGTAGCCATTCCTTGCAGCTCTTAGTTGTGAAAATTCCATTTGGGTGGTTTTTCCACACATACTGATCAGGTAGTGATGGGTTAGGAGAGTAGGAGGGTCTTAGGTGCTGGAGTGCTGTTGGAAAATCTGCCCAGTCTGTCCCACTGATGATATCCTTTACCCTTGCATTTATAGGCAAATGTCTTAGGAGCTGAACAGCTAACTGATTAGAGATTAAACTGCCATTTCCTGACCAATTATCAAACCAGAAGCTGGCCTTCATTCCATCCCCTACCCTGCAGGAAATTTCAGTTCTCAGATCCTCCTTAAGTTTGAGTAATTGAGAAAGGAACCAGGAATGTGAGGATTTAGGGTTAGTAGACCAAATGCTTTGACCCTTAAGAACATAGGCTTGTAGCCATTTAACCCATAAGGTTTCCTCTCCTTGCAAAATAGACCAGAGTTTCTTCATCCAAAGGGCTTTATTCATCAGCTTTATAGGGATTATTCCAAGTCCTCCCTCCCTTTTTGGCTTACACACATCTACCCATTTCACCTTGGCAAAGCCCTTATTCAAACCTCCGCTGCCCCAAAGAAAGTTCCTTATAAGCTTTTCCATTGTTTTGATAACTCCTCTAGCTAGCACCATATTAGAAGACCAATAAATATGCACTGAGTTGAGTACCGAATGTATCAGCTGAATCCTTCCTCCAAATGATAGGGCATGATTGGTCCAAGAGGACAACCTCTTTTGCATTTTTTCAATGAGGGGATAGCACTCCCTAAATTGGATCCGTCTGGATGTGATAGGCAGTCCTAGATAACAAAGGGTAGTATGCTTCCTTACCATTCCTGATTCAGTAGAGACCATTGCTTCCAAATAATCTGCACTTTTAGAAAGAACAAAGTGACTCTTGGTGTAATTGACCGTGAGCCCAGACATAAAGCTGAATAAATTCAAGGAATGAACAAGGATTTTAATAGAAGCCACATCAGCCTTCGTGAATAGGAAAAGATCATCTGCAAAACATAGATTAATCAGTGAGACTTTCCCACATCGGCTATGATATTTGAAACCTGATCCCCGTGCAGTGTTGCTCTTTAAGATAGAAGTTAGGACTTCCATGCATAGAATGAACAAATAGGGAGACATAGGATCTCCCTGACGGAGACCTCTATGCCCCTGAAATATATTTGTGGGGGATCCATTAACCAAGACCGCATAGGAAGGGGAAGTTATACAGGCTTCAACCCACTTTATGAATAACCTCGGAAACCCCATTACCTCTAGGAGCTGCAAGATAAAATTCCATTCTACACTGTCAAAAGCCTTCCTAAGATCAATCTTGAATGCACAGTTCTTAGGAGAATTCTTTCTTGAGTAGCTTCTCAGCAATTCTTGTACTATAGAAATATTGTCTCCTATTTGTTTGCCCGGTAGGAAGGCACTTTGGTTATCACTAATCAAGGAGCCCAAAACAGATTTCATTCGATTAGCAATAATCTTTGCTATCACTTTATAGAGGAAATTAGAACAAGCAATCGGTCTGTAATCCTCAAAGCTGGCTGGATTGCTTAGCTTGGGGACTAAGTAGATGTAGGTTTTGTTGATTTCCTTTAATAGAGATCCTGAAGAAAAGAACTCTTTAATAGCTACTTTCACCATAGGGCCAACCTCATTCCATGCTTTCTGATAAAAAAGACCATTGAACCCATCCGGTCCTGGAGCTTTCTTGGGGTTCATATGGTGGACTACTCCCTCTATCTCTGCATCTTCCACTGGTCTAGTTAATAAATCCTGCTGTGCATTGGAGAGGCTATACTGAATGATAGATTCCAAATACTGAGCATTAATAGAGACATTTCGAGATGTGTAAAAGTCTTTGAAGAATTTCTCAGCTTCCTTCTGCATGTCCTCTTGCTTACTAACTCTCCTCCCATCAGGGAGTTGAATTTCCTTGATAGAATTATAGTGACCTTTAGCAACAATAGGGTTGTAGAAAAATTTTGTATTCTTGTCACCTTCTTTAAGCCACTCACCCTGGCCCTCTGCTCCATAAGACTTGCATGTTTGTAGAAAAATTTTGTATTCTTGTCACCTTCTTTAAGCCACTTCACCCTGGCCCTCTGCTCCATAAGACTTGCATGGTTGTGAACAGCTTGGAGATAAGCCGACAGAGCTGTTTTCTCTTGGGATAGGAGGAGGGGATCTCCAAGGTTGAGGGAAAGTTTATGCTGAAGTAGGGATAGGGTATCCTTGGTGTCAGAGATAGCCTGAAGAGTATTTTCCCCCGTCTGATGCTTTAGGTGCTTTAGAGGTTGGCGAATGTACTTCAGTTTCTGGATACATTGGAATTGAAAGGTGCCATTTACCCAAGCTGTTACTCCTTCCCTGACACAATGGTGGAACCCTTCTACATTCACCAAGTAATTACTGAACCGAAAAGGGTGGCACCTCTTCACCTTTAGGAAGAGGTCCCCCACAACCATAGGGGTGTGATCAGAAAACAGAGGGTCTAGGAAAGTGGCCTTACTTTCCGGGAAAGTTTGCAGCCAATCTTGGTTAACCATCACCCGGTCTAATTTTTTCCTCAGCGCCCAACCCGCAGATTGTTTGTTACTCCAGGTGAAAAAGTGACTCGTTGCCTTAAGGTCTAAAATGCCTAATTGCTCAGTACACTCCTTGAAGTCAGTAGAGTAATGGTGAAGGGAGAAATGCCCTTCAGCTTCAGTTCTATAGAGTGTCGAATTAAAATCACTAGTTATAATCCAGGGACCTACCACCCTGCGTTGGAACCGCTGTAGACTCTCCCACAGCCCCTTTCTTTGAAATGCATGATTTAGCCCATACACCACTGATGCAGAGACAGAGGAGTTATGCTCTGCAAAATGCCATTGCATGTGCATTACTTGTGTATCTATTTCCAAAACCTGGATGTCAACCAATCGGGGATCAAACCCAACAATGATTCTGCCCAAAACATGTGATTGATGGTTAGAGAGAAACTGCCACTCATTCCCAAGTTTTTTAAGAGTGTTGAGATTCTGCTATCTGATTTTAGTCTCCAAAATAGCAAAAATTGATATTTTTTCCTTAGCCAGAAATTCCTTTAAGGCTAGGAGTTTTT